>VYZT01055118.1:0-69941 GCA_013400735.1 Pomatostomus ruficeps | reverse complement strand
CCGGCGGCCCCTGCGTGAGCCATGGTCCGCACCCCGCACGGAGCGCGCCCGCATCGGCGCGGCGCTCACCGGGGGACTCCCGGCCCGGGGGCGCGGGGCTCAGGCCCGGGCGGCCTCACGGAACGCGGGGCCCGGGGCGGCAGGTGAGCGGCAGAGGCGATGCGAGGCGGCGGAGAAGAGACGGGAAGGCTGCGCGGCATGGTCCCACTGTCCCGACTGCCACCATCCTCACCCAGCCCACGCCGACACGTTCCCAGAGCCAGACTGCTGCTGTCATCCTGGCGTATTCAAATGCCTCCATTACTCATCAAGAACAAAGTAGGACTATCTAGTAAATGAAAAACCACCACATGGCACTGTCCCCTGCCTCTTACTGATGGCTGCTTCCTCTTCCACTGTTCAAAGGCTACTGTCCATGTCTGCAGCAAAGCACGAATCCTCCAGCTCATGCGAGGCAGCTCCTGATCAGCGGAGAACGCCGGCACCTGGGCTGCAAACGCTGGTCAGCTTTGGAGGGGCACACGCCAACGGAGGCAAACATCCCCAGGTGACAGCAATACTCGGGTTCCCCCAGAGCACAGGAGAAGGAAGCAGGTCTCAGAGTGCGAGACGGGCAGCTCCTGCCCGAGGCAGCAGGCACAAGTCTCGCCTCCTCCAGGGACACACAAGCCGGATTCCCAGACGGACCATCCCTCCAGCCAGCGCCACCATGCACGGCGCTGACAAACAAGTCAAAATTCGCAGCTTCTCTGCCCAGTTCCAACATTAACTCCCTGCACAGCCTCACCTACGTGCCTCTCCTCCTCAGCCAGAGAGGTGGCCATGACTCTCAGTGCCAAAGGATCCAGAGAACGTGAAGCAGCATTATTGCCGGGCTTGGCTAACAAGGAGCGCTGTCACCTAAGGCCACCGGGGTCCCTTCTTCCTTCCAGAGCAAACTGGTCCCCAGCGCGCCTTGGGGACAATGGCACCAGCTCACCAGCCACGCTGGCAGCAGAATGCCCCAGCCTCTGCCTGTCCCAACTTCCCTTCCTAGCGGAGGACATGCAGACCCCCTTTCCCTTGAAGTCTGCAAACAGTGCTCTGGATTTAGCACATTTTGCCTCATTTTTGCCTCCCCCATTCCCCCCACCAGCGGTTTGAAGTTTTCTCACCCTTTGCTGGCAGATGCCACGCAGAGAGACAAGCTCGCTGTCCTTGATCTGCTTTTCAGGGCTTCTATAAAGTAGGGCAGCGGCATCAACCCAGCGTCAGGTTTTTGATACATTGCTGGAGTAGCCAAAAATAATAACAGGCAGCTTCAGTCAATCTTTTCCTTCTCCAACCTGCAGCAGCAGCAGCACAGGGGTCCTTTGTGTGGCGGAGCAGAAATACGGTGCCCGCCGGCCTGGGAACCTGATCAGCACTGCGGAGCCATTCCCGCCTGCCAGCCAGGCTCCCCCGCGGCTCCCGAATCCCGCGCGTGGGTCCCCAGCACGGAGCTCTCGCCTTGTGGGGTCCCCTTGCCCAGAACCATCTGTGTTTTGCTCTCTGTTTCCTTTAGCACCTTATCTCCGCGGCTGCTGTGAAATGCTAAGGTCAAGTTACAGTTTTACCAAGCCTTTTATCTTCCTGGCAAGGCACGGGAAGGCAGAACCTGAACTTTGGAACGAGCCTTCGCACCTGTGCTGGGTGGAGAGCGCAGCAGACCCCGGGCAGTGGGAGAGGGAGAATTCAGGTTCAGCCCAGCACTGAACAGTCCCTGTTGCAGGTTCAGACACTTTATTAGGACACTCTGGAAGGAAGTCCTGAACCCCCCAGGAAGGTGCTTGGGCCTGTGTTCCTGCAGGAAGTTCTCTGCTGGGAACTGTGGCAGCTCCAGCTGCACAAGGACCCAGCACAGCTCCACTGCAGCTTCCACATCACGGCAAAGACCAGCAGGACCCAGCCAAAGAGCTCTGTCTGCTGGGAGCTGCCCAGCTGAACTCCCCCTGTCCCAAACCTGAAATCCAGACAGTTGGTCTGTGCGGGACCGGGATGTGAGCCAGGCAGCAGGGGATGAAGTAACGTTTGACCTTGTGGGACTGTCGTGCTGCACATTGATTCTCCACGCTCACCTCAGACAATGACAACTGTGTTTTCCCAAGAAACAAGGGCAGTGTCACTGTGCCCCTGTCCTATCGATCACCCTGGGCTCGGGCTGGCGTCTAAAACACCCAGAGTTGTTGGGATACAGGTCTGGAATGCACAGGCCATTCCTTGCCCTCTCCCTCTCCACGGCCCCTGGGCTGAACACCCGTGTGGCTCAGGAGGTACAGAAAGCAACTAAAACTCTGCACACCAGGGCCTTGGGGACTGCGCTGTCCCCGTCCCCAGGGAGTGCCAGGCAGGGAAGGAGCCACATTCCACTGACTCAGAGCTCAAATATTGCTGCAGGGAGCATTTACTGTCACCAAGAAGAACCTGTACGTGGAAGTGTCAGCTCGTTTTGCCCAAGCCAGGCTTTATCCAGCTTCCAGCGAGCTCGTAGCTCACTCCTCCTGTGCACAAGGTGTTGTTTCCCCGCTGTTCCCCTGTTCAGCAGGTGATATGGGGGACATGGCACAGTCAGACCTGTGGCTGGCACTGTCCCCAGGCGCTGTGCGTGACCTCCACCACACCCCTTCTCCACATTCACACCTCCTGTTCCCAACGGATCCCAGCACCACCCACCCCGCTCACTGCTCCAGAAATGGCATTTGTGGAAGGAAAGCCACTGTGCCCAGCCAGGGCAGGTAAAGAGTAAATTTCCATGGGTTATTACAGGAAGTTTTCCATTCCCACTTATTATCTGTATTATTTAGGGTCCCCTTTCCTTGGTCACATTTCCCCCTGGTCCCAGCCAGGCCTGGCTGGCTCTGTCTCCTCGGCTGGGCAGAGCAGGATGGTCACAGCTTTGCGTCCAGCCCTGCGGGCAGCAGCCTCTCCACACTCCTGCCACGTTTACCTTTCGGAGCTATTAAACCCCGATATCTCTCGCTTTTTATTGACTGTGAAGCCAGTGCTTTGTGCTTTATGACCACGCTGTCTATCACTGGGAAACAAACAATTTCCTAATAACCTCAAGGAGTTAGCAGTGGAAGGGATTGCGATTATCCAGGTCTACTCCAAATTTACAGTTAAACTCAAACAGCCTTTGATGCCATAAAAGCACTTGTTTTATAAAGTTTGAACAATCCCATATTCCAGCACAATTAACATTACAACACATGGGCTTGCACAGCTGCCTGGCTGTTACTGGGCTGCTGCTTCCCCACCGGCTGTGCTGACCCCCAAAGCTGAGCTGCAGGGATGGGGCAGAGCTGACTCGAGCACCCCTGAGAAATGGGGCACTGTTTCAACAGTGTTTACACTGAAAGGATATTTCACTCTGCCTCCAGCCACCTTTTACATCATTTCTCAGCCCCCAGACAGTGCATCTGACTGGCCAATTTCTCTTCCTGCCTATAATTAGCTTCACTTTTCTGCTCTCCTGGCTAAGTGTTAGATTTTCCTCTAGGAATGTAATCCCAATCCACAGGAAACCTGTCTTTACTGAGATGCCACTCATCTTTTCTGCAGGTTTTATTTAAAACAGAACATTGTTATTAGCGGCAGATTTTTCTAAACCTTTTTGTGAGGTCCCATTCCTGCAAACATCCAATATCATTCCGTGTGATTAGTCTCGCTTCAGAGACGCCACTTAACATTCAGCCACAATTTGAGCCAAGGCATTTGCAGGAGTCAAGTTTTGAATTTCAAATCTAAACTACGGAGGGGTACCAGTGGCGAATGACTTTGAGCCTGACAAACACAAATAGATGTTTTAGCATCTAAACGACATTTCCCTGTGATTTGTCCTTCTCTCTAACAACACTGGCCTATGTAATGGCCTCAGCTTAATAGGGAAGAGCTGACTTTGGAGGCTAAATGATCAACAAAATGATGTTCTTAAAAAGCAATATCCAAAGAATGCAAAATTTATAATCAGAATAAAGTTGTGAAAATGTTCTTTTGCTGGTGCCAAACTTTCCCTTAAGGAAAAAAGGAAACTCAAAGCATTTTAAAGTTTGTTTGTGGTTTTTTTTATCCGTAGCTGGCACAGGATATAAAGCTAATTTCTTCCAATTGCTACCTGCCTTTTAGCCAGATAAGTTTTAGTGTCTCCTAGGGATGGATATAAAGCACTTCCTTCTCATGGGAACCTTCTTTTCAGAGGGGATGAGAGGTTCACACCGAGGAAAGCTGGGATTTTTCTATGGCCTTTTCCAGGAATGATCCCTCTGTTTCAGCCCCAGAAACCTCGTTGGACCATCCTGGCTCTCACCATTCCAGGCTCCACGAGCAGGGATTAATCTTGGCAATACCAGGCTGCACTGCATCACTTCTCCAGCTCATTTTTATAAGTGCAAGTATCATTACTGCATTCTCCGTGCAATGCCAAGGGCTGCTACTTCCAGAGCTGATGTAAAAATTGTTATTAAAACTTACAAACTGTGAAAAACTCTTTAGAAAAGTCCAAATCCTGGCACTGCCCTAAATTAAATTACAGCCAGGAGCTGCCAGGGGTACCTGGATAAGCAGGGAGCCAAGCGTGCGTGCAGTCCTTATCCACAGCCCGCACCTGCTGCTCCCTCCTGCAAGTTTCACTAATGAACACCGAGTACAGCCCAGAGGATTGCAGATAAGGGAAAGGTCAGGGTGAAGACTCAGGAGTGAAGAACAGATGGAGCGGGGTTCATAAATGAAAACCCCATTCTAAATCTAAAATTAATTTTTTCAATAAATTAGGGCAAGGGAGCTTTCCTCCGGCTCAGACAATGCAGCTTTCCCTGGATATGGACCGCTGGTGGGAGGAAGAGGAGGCGCGTGTGCTCAGGAATCAATGCTAATACCCTCAAAAATTAATCTCTGAAAATTGCATCAATGGAATAGAAACGATTTCATATAAATCTCCGTAAAGCAAGAGCTGACAGAATATCACAGTGATACCTGGAGTAGGTACAGACTGAAAAAACCAGGCTTTGTCTTTCCTTACACAGGGCTGGTGTGGCCGCTCTGCCTTTGTGTGCCTCAGTTTCCCCACTGGGGCATCAGGGAGTCTGAGAGAGCTGCTGGGGTCTGCTGAGAGCCAGCTGGGGTTCCACAGGGTGGATGTGGCTGCCCCAGGATGGAAACCCTGGCTGTTCCACGGGAATGAGCCTCACGGGCTGGGTTCCAGCCGGCAGCCGGGGTGGCTCTCTCCAGGGAAGGGAGGGCCAGGCGCTCGCTGCAGCCAGGGTGGCAACAGCTCTGCAGATCTACATCAGCCCTCAGAAGGGCAGAGTCTCTCAGCCTGGCTGAGTAAGGTATTAATTAAACAAAGACAATGAGCAGCGTGTCAGCTTTGCTGCTGAGAATTCACCCGGGAGCTGCAGACCTGCAGCCCCCCTTGGCTCCACCTGAGCCGTGCCCTGCTGAGCTTCCAGGGGCTCCTGCTGCTCCTGCCCGAGCAGCCAGCCCACACCTCTGCACAAATCCAGGGAAAAGGACCCAGAGCCTGGCTGCCAGCAAAAGGAGAAGGAGCTGCAGAGCCATTCCTGCAAACGCAGGACTGTCCAGAGCCAGTAAATCATCCTGACCAGAAACACTTTCTACCATCCTCTGGAGGGGACATGGAGATTCCTGAATGAGTTCTCCACATGGATATCTCCACCCTCACCTAAAGGAGGGAGCCACGGGGAGCCTGAGCTAAAGCTTCACCCCGTGGAAGGGAAGGGAGCAGGAGCAGGGCAGGTGTGAGCCCAGTTCAGGAGCTGTACAGTAGAAGCAACTTCCTTTTGTAACCGAGCTGCTTTAACTCAATCGAGTTAGACAGATACAAGCACTGACACAGATGCACTGAAACTGGTTTGATCCTTGCCTGAACAGGATTAACTTGCCTTGGTTATTAACCAAATTAAACCCAGCTCATCATCATTGCAAAAATGACTGTATTTTGCACGCACAGTTGTGCGGAATTTTTGTAGACAGAACCTGGAAGGATTTTCCTTTGTGACAGGTGTTCAGGGTCACCACAGAGCTCCCCACAACCCGGCCTGGCCTCAGTTAACTCCCCGAGGTAACCTGTGCCTCTCTCACCTGCAATTTCACTCCATTCTCAATGTCTAAACCTGCATTTTAGGCCATTCGCCTGTGCTGATCACAGGAAGAGTTAAAACTGCTCAGACACCCTCAGAGCCTGAGTTGATGTAAAGTAGATTGAGTTAAAATAAACAGAGTTCCACAGACACCTTTTTTTTTCCCCTGCAGATCCAGCAGGGGTTCACTCCTTACTCACAGTCCTGGCCCTGCCTTTTCCACTCACCACCACTGGCATTGCTCTGCAGTTCCCAGCTCTGCAGGGTTAAATCTGCAGAGCAAAGCCCTAAAACTCTTACTTTACTTTCTTCCGAGAAAATGCAAAATGTTTGGATCTGGTTTAGATTTTGTTCTTGTATTTAATTTCTCAAAACACCAATTTCCACAAGTATTTTTTCTTCCTCTGATGCAATATAAAACCAAGTGGGAAGAGCTGCCAATCCCCTCTGCCCTGCTGCCCATCCGCTGAACTGCGGCTCTGCCACTGCACTAAACCACTTTTTCTTATCCTGACAGATGCTAAGCTTAGGTCAAATCCCTGGGAATACGCGGGGCCAGCGTATGTTCTCATAAACAAAACTGCAATCTGCTCCTGAGCTGATGAGGCTGCCCTGGATTTACACCACGGCTGGAGCCGACGCACAGCTCCGGGTGGAGCCTGCCCGGAGCTCCCAGCGAGGAAGGCAGAGAGGGAAGCCGGGCATGGGCGCTGGCCAGGGCGGGCAGCGGGCAGGCACAGCCCGGGACTGTTCCAGGGGCTGCTCCTCCCGTCCCTGCCCGGCTCAGGAGAGCGCCTGGATGCCTTTAGGTGCCATTCCAGTGCAGCGAAACTGAAAGCACCAGGTGAGTTTCCAAATGAGCAGCTGTGCCCTGAACACAGCGACAAAGCAAAGTCCATCCCGGTGTCGCCATCCCAGCTGCCTCCAGCCCCATCCCAAGCCGGAGCCCCGAGCCTCTGATGTCACCACCCTGCACGAGCAGCATTAAAGCCTAAAATGGTTTCACAAAACAACGGGAGCTGTTCGAAAAGGACATTCTGTGTGAGCCTGGGCTGTGCTGGCCTCTCCAGGACAGGACCCCCAGCCAGCTCCTGCTGTCCCTGTTACAGGGTTGGAGGCAGAGCAGGATCCATGTGGGAGGACACAGGCACAGCCAAACACCAGTGATTCAGCTGAAGTTCCCGAAACCATTTAGGGGAAAGGGGAGCTCATTTCAGCAAGAGCTGTGCCACCTCCCCACGCAGGAGCCCACAGACGGGTGTCCCTGCCCCAGGGCTACGTGGGGCTGTGCCCCATGCAGAGTGCGGGGTGCCCGCGCTGTACCCCAGAGGCCACAGGGGCTGCCAGGGGGGAACCTCATCCAGCGCCACCTCCAGAGAGCTCCCCAGGAGCAGCAGCCCTGCCCGTCCCTGCCCGTTCGGGTTCAGCCCGTGATGCACAAAGCTGCATTTCCTCCTGCCAGCCCCCCGTACCCTGCTGTGCCCGCAGTTCCACGCACACAGTCCCAGGCACAGAGCCCTGGCNCCCCCCGTACCCTGCTGTGCCCGCGCTGTGCCTGCAGCTCCTGACTGCGCCCCGCGGCCCCGGACACGCTCCAGCCCCGAGCCCCAGGCACACACAGAGCTCCACGCACACAGAGTTCCACGCACACAGTCCCAGCCACAGAGCCCCGGACACGGCTCCAGCCCCGAGCCCCAGGCACACACACACAGAGTTCCACGCACAGAATTCCACGCATACAGAGTTCCACGCACGCAGTCCCAGGCACAGAGCCCCGGCCACGCTCGGGAGCGGCTCCGGAGCCCACGCCGGGCGCAGTGATTCACTGGGGCCGGAGCTGGCGCCTGGCCGGGCCGCCGCTCCGGGAAGGGAATCGTCAGCCTGGCTGCAGCAATCCCGGAACGGAGCCCGGCTCTCGGCGAGCAACCGAGCACGGGCTGTGCCCGAGTCACCGCACAACCTCCAGCCCTGTGCCAGCCCCAGGGCACGAGGGCGACAGTTCAGACTGCGGGCTCAGGGCTGGGACAGGGACAGGGACAGGCCTGGCACAGCGCAGACTTCTGAGAGATTAAAACAACTGCCAAGTGAGAAGAATGTTCCATGATTTCTTCAGTTGTTTGGACACTTGAGAAGAGCACAGAGGATCTGGCTGGCTGATGTGAGCATAGAGCAGGGATCTGGATGGGTTAAGTGCTCTGTGCTCTCCAACCTACAGCTCTTGCAAAATCCAGATGCACCAGCAGCTGCCACACACACACAGAATACAGAGAATTTGGGAAAAGCTGCCAAGTGCCTTGTCTGTTAAGTGCCTACAACACTCACATCCATGTTACAAATGATGGGATAATAACTTAAGATTTTTTTGCATATGGATTTCTTTGTTGTTGTTTAGCTTTGTTTTTTTATAAAGATATTAGAGCTGGAGGAATGTATAGTTAGCCCAGACCCTGGGCAAAAATCAGTGTTGGTTCTGGGAGCTGCAAGGATGCAGCAAAGGACTGAACGTTAAATCCAAGTCTGAACATTGTGGTTTGGGAGAAGGCAATGAGAACCTCCCTGCATTAGGCTGATGTGCAGTTCCTGAGTACAGTCTTGGCCTGCCTTTGGCATCCCTTAAACACTTTATTACCTTACACACTTTAAGAAACAAAACAACTTTTTAATTCCTTTGCCTATAGAAGTGTGAAAGCAACTTCTTCCCAAATGCAGTGAGATCCCAAGTGCAGCCAGGAAGCCACTTGAGTTGTGCACCATAAACACTTCCACGATGTGAATTAATAAGTCTCTCTGAGGATTGGGAAGTGTGCCACATGCAGCATTTCTGAGTCCACAGCCCTTTTATCTAAGTTGTTTTTTTCCCTTATCCTTGTCTCCCTCCATGACAGTTTGGAGATTTTTGGCATCCAAACTGCAGCCTGGCTTGTCAAGCTAAACATCAACCGAGCCTTTATATGTACGTGAGAAATGAGAATAGAGACAAAAATAGTTATTAACTCTGCTTTTAGAATACTGAACAAGCAAAGTGGCTGTGTGCCAGTGAAGGCAGGGGCTGGAGCAGTTCTGGTCCACATCTGTTTAAGTGTCCAGGACTGCCGGCTCCAGCGGGGCTGGACAGGAGATTCCCCCCTCTGCACAGCTCTGTCACCCTGACGGTGCTGTGTTTGGGCAGTGACCACACCAGCAGGCAGCAAGGGAGATTCTCCCCCTCTGCACGGCTCTGTCACCCTGACGGTGCTGTGTTTGGGCAGTGACCACACCAGCAGGCAGCAAGGGAGATTCCCCCCTCTGCACGGCTCTGTCACCCCGATAGTGCCGTGTTTGGGCAGTGACCACACCAGCAGGCAGCAAGGGACAAGTTCTAAGTCGAAGACTTGGTGCTGCTGCCGTTCTGCACCTCAGGAGGAGAGGAGGCTCCTGCTGGGAGCGCTCCTGGCGCTGGGATGGCTCCGTGGCACAGATCCAAGCACGGCATGTGGGGACAGTCACCCCCAATCCACCCTGTGACACGGACATGGGTCCTCTCAGAGCCCTGAGTGTTCTGAGGGGGAGCCAAGTCCCTCCCTGGGCTCTCAGAGGCCTGGAGAGCCGTGCAGGCTCTGCTCCCGGCTCGGTGATGCTCCTTCCCCCAATCCCATCCACACCAACTGTTTCTCGGAGGCCGCCCCAGCTTGCTGCAAACACTGGAACAAGTTTGGAAACACGGGGAACGCTGGACTCCATTACAGAGAGGCGATCCCCGCCAAGGCTGAGAGAACAGCAATGGGACCCAGCGGAACAGCCTTGGCTTGCGAATGGCTCGTGGACAAAGCTCGCTCTTTCTGCCTTGCTTTTCACTATTGCCAAGCAGCGCCTCGCTCTCTTTATTCTGGCAACTGGCTTAGGTAAAATGTACAAGAATTTCTCTCCATGGAGGGAATTTTAGAGGCGAAACTGGAAAGCGGTGCTGGGTGACCAGCTGGAGTTAAGCAAGGTGCTGGAGCAAAGTCCTGCAAGGCTATTACGGATGGCAGAACACCCAGCCCAGGACTGCAGGATGCTGCAATACCTGTGCCACACTTTGAAGGAATTTTAATTATAAATTAACAATAGGCATGGCCCAGATCCTTGCTCACTGCCTGCTGTCTTCCCCACACTTTGAAATAAAGCCACTAAAATCAGAGATGTTCAGCTCCCCGTTACAAGACTGCTAAAAACTCCAGCTCCTTTAGTAATTACTATAAAATACTTTCAGGCAGTTTTTAAAGGCATTAATGAGATAAAACGAAGAAAAGAAATACTGCTGTTAAAGGTATGTTAACCATTTGCCTTATCATCCAGCCACTTTATTTTAATGAGGTTTGTTTTACTTCTGCTATTTGCTTTGTCACACAGTGCAAGTCTCGGAGTATTTCTGGGTGAGATAAATGACTCTGGAGCAGGTGGGGCTGGCAGGGCTGAGGGCTGGTGGATGCCAGCCAGGCTGGGCACGCTGGTTGTCACTCACGGCCTGTGTCACAGTGGGCAAGCAAAGCCTCTGCTGCCAGCCCAGCCCAGCTCTGCGGGCTGCAGATCAGAGCGCTCAGAGAGAGCCTCACACCCGTCCTGCGAGCGGGAACGCAGCTACAGGAGCTTTATTTATGGCGATATTAAATATGCAACAATCATTCCCCAACATCAGAGTAATAAACATCACTGCTCCATCTGATCTGGAATCAGCAAGCGTGCTTCTCATATTCACAGGGAGAGACAAAATGCTAAATTATTTATGCTTTGACTATGAACAAATATAGAGAAATAAGTGAGTTCGGTACAATGCAGCAGAGCAGATTCAGGGCAGATTATTGTGCATCCCTCAATCAAAACAGACTCTCTCATTACTCTAAACAATTGTTTCTTCTCCAAAAAAAAAGTGGGTTAAGGAAGTCTAATTAAGGGATAGGCAGAATAATTTTGGGTAAATTCTTTTAGATTTGACTACCCAGGTACAACCAGCACCCCTCTCAACCACTGAGTGATTACTGGGAACCAGCCACAGCAATTCCACAGGGAAGCAGGGGCTCACTGACTTCCCAGCACATGGGAAAATGCAGTTAGTTGGTAGGAGCAAATGTATTCCCAACTCTGTTCTGCAAAACTCCTAAACCCAAACAATTCGATGTGGTTGCCAAGTACCAAAGCAGCAAACACAAAACTGGGCCGTTCTGCCTCGTGTTTGCCCTCCTCGCTGTGACCCAGGAAGCTCTGTCATGAAATGAATGAAAGGAGGGTGCTCCAGAGCCGCAGACACCTTCCTGCTTTCCATATAAATGCAGGATCACTGTTACACCTTCCCTGCCCCGAGACCTGCGGCCAGAATTAGCTGATGTTTGCCGTGCCCTGCTGACATTTCAAGCTGGGCAGGAATAAAAATCCACAGAGAAAGTGGTGCGACTGCAGGAGGAATGACAAGAATTCTGGGACAGGAATGCCCTCAGAGCCTGATTTCCAGCAGCCACATCAAGCCCTCTGCCACCCACATGTGTGGGCATGTGATAGGGAAGGGGATGAGATGGGAGAGAGGGGATGAGAGCTGTCCTTCAATTTCTCAACAGTTTCTTAACTTAAACCCTTCATTCTGAGCATAAGTACTAAATCAGGCTCAAGGAAGGAAAAACTTAATTAATCAGAGGTAGCCGAGTTCAAAGTGCGCCTGGGGTCGGCTTTATTACTCTCCTTCACTTTGGAGGTACAGGGTTTATGGATAATCCCTGTCTGCTGCAGAATGACAACTATGTGGTGCCAAGTATTATTTCCTGGCAGTAACTAAATTTGAAGGTCTCCTTTCCTTCCACTCATCTTTTTAATGTTTAATATTGCCACTGAAATATAACCGAGGGCCATGGGATAGCACAAGGGTTTACAGCGCCGTGCCCAGCCTGGTGACACCTGGTTCCTGCTCCACTCCAGGCTCGCAGAGTCCCCTCGCCAAGGCTTTGATCCCAGTGAAACTGGGAATTACTGGAGATGAGCAGGGGCTGCGTGGTGCCCTGAGGGAACAGGCTGAGCAAACCCTCTGTCATTGCTTACTGAGCACCTCTGCATCCACAGCTCTGCTGCTCAGTCCAGGGAACTCTATCGTCACAAAAACCACTTGATTATCTCCATAACAAACACTTGATTCTCTCCACGGGCAGAATCACTGCGGAATTTAACCAATACCAACAGCCATCCATTCCCTGATTAAACACCGGCCGTGGTAACACCATCCAAAGCAGGATCAGGTGTTTGTGGAGCAGAACCAGCCTGCAGCGCTGCCCACACGCTCCGCACCAGCCCTCGGGCTCAGCTCCTGGACACCCCTCCCGAGGGCTGAGGGAGGCAGAGGAACCCAGCCCAGCTGCTCCCGGCTCCCACAGCAGCCCCTGCCTCAGGATCAGGATGTCCCAGGAGGCTGCGGTCGTTCCCTCCGAGGCTGCAGCAGCTCCTGCTGCCCCACAGACAGGAACACCGGGCAGGGAGAGCCTCATTCCCACCGGGAACAGGGGATGGAAGGAGCTGGCTGGTCCCCAGGCAGCACTGGGCAGGTGCAGGAGCTCCCCGAGGGCTCCCGCAGCGCCCTGAGGTGGGATCTGTGCCAGACACCAGCAACTTCCAGGGACGCATTTGTTGGGCTGGGACGGGGAGTTCTACCCCATGCCTAAACAGTAAAGCCAGCATTTAGTTCCTTCATCTCCACACGAAGTATCTCATTTCAATTTAATTTCACAGTTGTAATGGATTTTTCAAAAATATTCAAGAACATATTTACTTTCCAACATCTTATTTCCTTTCACATTTGAAAAAACTTTCTATCTAATCCCTCAAGTCATCCTACAGTCTGAATAATTTCAGGTTTTTAATCAATAGCTGTCAGACTTGTCAAATTACTTTAGGGACCACAAAGCAATTTTTAAACATTCATAAACCCTCGTAGAACAGTTAAGTGCACTGAATTTTAAAAGAAAGAGGAACTGAATAACACTGATCAAATAGGATTATATTCTGGCAAATTATAAATTAGTTTTTTTATGAATCTTCTCACAGCTACTTATCTAGTGTCAGGCTTCTTCTGCTGCGGGAAGAAGTGACTGTTCACCTCTGGAGAAAGGAGCCTTTTCTCTCCTGCCTCCAAGCCTCCTCAGCAGGAGCAGGGTGCGACGCCTTTTTTGTCGTCCTTTTTAAAGGCAACATCATTACGGAGCCAGCTACCCCGGGGTTCCCTGCATCACCCTGCTGCCTGGGCCAGAGGTGGCCAAGCTGCTGCTCCGAAGCTCTGCAAACGCATCCTGGCTCCTGGCAGCCTGCCCAACACAGCCTTTGCTTCCCAGTGTGCTGCTGGCATGTGCATCTGTCTGACATGTCAGTCTAGAAACGAGGGTCGCCAAAAGTTCCCAATTTATTGGACATCTGTACCAAACCACAGCTTGAACCCTTTACGGGGCTGGTTTTGCACATTGCATTAAGTCAGACCCCGAGGTGACTGCGGGAGCCTGTGCTGCTGTCGCCTGTTCTGTGCTTGTTCCGGGAGGAGAGATGAGGAACGTCTGAAGAAGCCAAACATGTTTCTCCAGAAATTACTTTACACACCACAGTCCCACGTCACCATCGCAGCGTCTTAAATTTGAGGGATGTGGCCTGAATAGGGAGAAAAAAAGGGAGCTTCATAGCTCCAGTGAGGATGCTGGAAGCCTTCCAGGAAAAAGCACAGCTCAGATCAAAGAGGAGCTGAAGGATGGTGAGAAGAAAGGAACGTTTGGTGAGAGGAAAGGAACGTTTGGCTGGCCACATGCAAACGAACAAGCCCGAACCCTCCGTCCTCCTCCCTGCAGCTGAAGTGACTCCTCTGCTGCCTCAGAACCTCCCCAGACACACCTGCCCTGCTCCTGTGCCCGTGGGAGGCACCGTCCCCATTTCAATGGGAGGAGCTGGGCACAGCCTCAGAGCCCGGAGCCCGTCTGGCACTGCACCGGGGACATTCCCGTCCCTTGGCTGTGAACACCCGACGGGGCAGGACAGCTTTCCTGGGAAGGGCTCACTGCCCAGGCAGGCCAGGGGAGCAGGACACAGCCTGCCTGCTCCAGGTGCGGGGGACTCACTCGCTGCTGCCGCCTCACAAACAGTACAGAGACTGCCAGGAACCAGGGCCCAGGCCTCCACAGCCCCCTCTGGAACGCTTTCCTTATCCAGGCCTTGTGTCAGCACTGTCTGTCTGTCCCTCTGCCCTTTCCCAGCGCTCCTCACACGGATCTGTGGCTGCTCAGCCCTGTCAGCGCTGTCAGCCCTGCTCCCAGCCCCTGCTGCCGAGCGAGCACTGAACACATGCCCGGCTCCCGCATCTGCTGCAGATGCCCTTTGCCAGAGATGTGCAATTTTGTCTGCAAAGCCCCCAAATACCAAACAATGGCTGCTTTTAACCTCTACGCTGGTTTCTGGTTTCCAGAAGGACTCTCGCTGTTGCCATCTCCAGCAGCTCAGCACTGACAGCAACAGGGGAGCCCTGTCCCTCCGTGGTGCTGCTGCAGCTGCTGCCGCCTGCCCAGGCACAACTGCCCCGGGGCTGGATATCAGCAAACACAGATTTTTGATATCCAGCTGACCTAGTTTTGACAACGGTTCGATGTCTAAACCATTGCTCTGGGAGCTGAACCTGTCCCAGCTTTGGGAGGCCTCGTTCCTGGAGCCCAGGTGGCCAACATCTGCCCCAGCTGCTTCCTCAGCCTTCGGCCGGGGCCTGGCGCTCATTAACGCCAACAGCTCCGAGGAGCTGGGAAAGGGATGCAGGAACTGCTCGCGAGTTCAGCTCAGCCACAGATGTGGGATGTCTGAGTGATTCACAGCTGCTCGCTTTTGTAGTTCAAGTGAAGACACGAAAATTTTTCTCAATGAGAACATCTCGGCAAGTTCTGAGGTTTCTGAGGCTCGCTTTGCTTTTCTTAGCGAGGTGCTTAGTGGGTCTGTCAAGCTTGACATCACAGACATCAAAAATCTGATATTCTCATTCCATTTTCTCTATATTTAGCTTGTTTCCCTGTATTTAGTTTGTTTCCCTGTATTTAGTTTGTTTCCCTGTATTTAGCTCATTGCTGTTTGCCCGCTGAAGCACAAACCCAAGCACACCTCACTGTGCTAACACAGCAGCTCAGACAAACACCCGTGCAGTTACGGGTATTGTATGTTCCAGGCCAGAACGATTCGATCTCAACGCCTAAAAAACCAGTAAAGAATAATAAATCTAAACAAACAGCAGCAGGACACTGAGCAGAAGAGTTCCGTGTAAGTGATGGAACAAACTTTCCCTTTCAGCTGAAATGATTAATCCCCCTGAATTACACTTGATAAGGATTCAAGCATGTTGTTACTTTGCATTAGTAGTAATAATAATAATAAAATCAAAGTACTTTTTGTCATGAGATACCCTGATCAGGGCTTCGTTAAAGAACATTAATTACAGGACTATTTCATTAAATGTAAAATTAAACCGAAGACAAGAGGCTGTGATTTGTGGAGGGAAAAGTAACAGGGAAAAAGAGGCACTTAGAGGATCTAAAAGGAGATAAACGTCCTAAAAGAAGCACCGAAGAACAAATTCTCACGTTCAGAGAGAGAAACCTGCCTGGGACCCCCAGAATAAAAAACTGAGAGACGCTAACTGAACAAAATACAACCAGACATGGGGAAAAACTCTAGAAACTGAGTAAGAAAGTTGAAACAATTACTCCAAATGAATTTTAAGTTGGTGAGAGTGTCCTCAATCTATTTCACGATCAGCTGGGTTCATTTCCTTCCCCAGAGGGCAATGCAGGGGCAGCAGGGAGGGGAGGCAGGAGCTGCCCTTGCCAGCGCCCCGGTGTCCCGGTTCCCGCAGCGCTCCCGGGCCTGCCCTCCCGCACCCTGGCTGCAGCTCCTGCACAGTGTCTGCTTCCCAACAGCTTGGCCTTATCTCTGTTGGTGGAAGCGTCTCACAAACTCCAGCAGAGCCTCGGAGCTGTGCCGTGCTCTAAATGGACTGGGAGCTGGGAATGACTCGGGGACTGGCTGGAATGGTTCAGCCCCTACATGCGGAGGGGTGGGAGCTGATCCAAGGTGGGTGGGAAGAGAAAAATGATCAAACGGAAAAGCTTGGATCTCTCTGAATACATGGGGTTTCTCTTGAGCCAGGCTGTATCTTTCCAGAACATCTCCCTCACACCTGCCAATGCGTTTTTTTAACTTTTAAAAATAGTTGGTGCCGCTTCCAAAATG
Organism: Pomatostomus ruficeps; assembly: GCA_013400735.1. NCBI lineage: Eukaryota > Metazoa > Chordata > Aves > Passeriformes > Timaliidae > Pomatostomus > Pomatostomus ruficeps. The sequence continues at coordinate 53,586 of VYZT01055118.1, read as the reverse complement.
TGTCGGCAACACTTGCAAAAGTGGTGGTTTCCCTAATAAGAAAAATAAACTCCCTCCTGAAGGGACGCTGCCACTCAGAACCTGTCACTGTCAGGCTGGCCTCCTGCTACCCCTGGAACCCCCAGAGCCGTTCAGTCGGTACCTGGCGGCCGAGGCGCCTCTCGGAGCCCAGCTGTGGCACTGGGGCTAAATGGGCTCCCCACGCGGCTGGGCTGCTGCGAGCACCGGTGCTAATGGACAGAAACACCCCCTGCGTTCAGCTCCCCGAGTGCTTTTCACAGCTGAGTGACTCCAGTCCCCAGCCAGGCCCCAGCTGCGTCACGAGAGACAGCGGAGAAAACGCCGCGTGCCGCCCAAAGTCCCGTGTTTGTCATCATCTCTAACAGGAGGCTCTGAACACACATCAGCTGCCAGTACGGAAAAACTAACACCAATTTTAAACCCCATTGAAATGTTCAATGCTGCAGGAGGATTTCTAGGCACAAAAGTGGAGAAAATGCCGTATAAAGTGGTGAAATATGTGGACAGTCCTGCCGAGGAGAGCATGTGAGTGGTGCTGGGACAGGGCTTGGAACTCCACCACCCCGTGAGTTACCCTGTATTACACTGCATCCCTCTCATTAAAACAATTAACCTGGCCTAGGAATACAGTTCCAGAGAAACACGGGGAGATCTGGCCTCAATACCCAGGTTTATAATTAACACAACTTTAGTGTCTGTGTGAGCAAAGAGGTCTCTGGGTCCTTGATGAGGGAATAATTCTGTTCAAGGCCTGGATCGATGGTGTGGCACAGCACTGCAGAGGGGGTCAGGGCTCCCAGAGTTGGGTTCCAAAGCACTTTTAGGGGATCTTCCCGCAGCACAGAGGGCACTCACAGGGCTCCCAGTGATCCATGAGGCTGCCAGGACAGGGTAGGGGCTGGAGCATTTCTAACCAGCTCCTGAGTAAGCAGGAGGAAGAAGCAGAGATGGAAAATACCCTGAGGTTATAAGATGGTATCAAAAAAAAAAAAAAAAAAAAAAAGGTTCCATTGAGAAATTATTCCTGGGATTTGATTTGCTGCCATTCCCATTAGCATTTCTGGGAATTTTTCTTTTTATAAATAAAATATATTTTAAAGTAAAATGTCTTGCTTCTAGGTTTTCTGGTGCAAGCCAGTGAAGAACGCTGCATAATATCTTTGTAGAAAATAAAGCTCAATTACCTAATAGGCCTTGGATCTGCGCTGCAATTGTAGCAAGGGGATGGGCGCCCTGAGCAACAGGAGCTGTGCAAACACAGAGGTGAACAAAGCCACCGAGATTCATCATTTCAAACAAAAACTACTGCAGTCATGCAGTCCGTTCTGCCCTCTGTGCAACGCAGCTGCTGCCCTGAGAGAGCCCAGAATCAGACAAGCCCAGCATGGGTTGGGTTGAAGGGACCTCAAAGCTCATCCAGTGCCACCCCTGCCATGGCAGGGACACCTCCCACTGTCCCAGGGGGTTCCAAGCCCTGTCCAGCCTGGCCTTGGCACTGCCAGGGATCCGGGGCAGCCACAGCTGCTCTGGGCACCCTGTGCCAGGGCCTCCCCGCCCTCACAGGGAGAGGTTTCTTCTGCGTTTCTGTCTTTCACTTTGAGCCAATAACTCCTTATCCTGTGACTACACTTCCTGATAAAGAGTCCCTGTCTGATATTAGGAGGACTTCTACAAGAGTAATTATCAAATATTATCGATGTGTGTTCGACATTACTGTTCCAAGAGCTTTCCTGCGAGCTGCTGGGAGGCCCGGCTGGCTCCCTGGCCTTTGGCAAGGTTCGTCTCTGTCCTTTCACTCCCGTTCCCAGCCCGGTGTCCCACAACGAGCTCCATTTAACACGGCATCCTGCCTCCAGCAGGAAGGCAATCTTGTTAACAGAGGGAAAATACAGTTCCTGACCCTTGCAGGCGGGCAGGCAGAGCCCTGAAACTTTTGATTTATTCTTCTTGCTGATGTTGGTTGCTTAGCTACAAATATTCTCAACTCTCATAAAAGCCTCTCTCCCATTAGTCCTCACCGCGAGGTTTTAAGTCCAGCCAGAGTTTATTTTTCTTGAAACCTAGGTGATGAAATTTCATGTTGCTGTTCCATCCGAGACGGAGAATGCCCTGTTCCCTGTCCAGAGCCCGACAACGGCCGTTAGCACGAGCAGGAGCGGAGGAGAGTCACCCTCCAGCACCGAAGATGGGCAACAGAGCCTGGCTCTGATGTAAGAGCGCTCTTAAAAAAGGAAACAGAAAGGAAAAAAAAAAGTAAGAGCCAAGCCTGATGAGCCAAACGGAGCCTGCAGCTCACCCAGACCTGCTGGCAGCTCGTCCCGTGGAGCTCGGCCGAGGCAGTGCCCTGGATGTGACGGGTCTGCTCGGCATCTGCTCGCAGGCGACGTGCGGAGCCCGGGGCGCCGGGGTAAACCATCCGTGGGCAAATCGGGCTGGATGGGATCAGCTGGTACAAGTCTGGCATGACAAGGGCAGAACATCCCCAACACAGGATGCCATCCCCCGCAGAGCTCCCTCTGCCAGCCCCTGGTGTGTCCCTCACCGCCTGCGCAGCGGTGGCTGCCACCGACAGCTCTCCTGGGCTGCTGCAAGGTGGGAACTCTCCTTACCCTGAGCAGCACCAAACCCTGCCCTGGCGCTGTGTGAGGGACAGGAAAAGGCCATCAACCGGTGACATGAGTCACTGGGAAATGATAGTCTGGTCTCAGGCAGGGAGAAATAAAATTACTGTGGAAACAATCACCCCGTGGAGCTGCCCGCCAGGGAACAAAGGAAGCGGGTCCGGGTAGGAACCTGGGGACAATGGTGGCACCAGCTGTGGGGACAGGGCAGGCAACAGAACTCCAGAGTGGGCTTTTTCCTGCCTGCTGGAATCAGAGAACAATGAGCAAAACCTCCGTGGTGGGAAAGGGAAGCAGCTTAGCAGGAACACACAGCCCTGGCACCCGAGTGCTTCCAGCAGACCAGCAGCACCCAGCTCCTCCCAGCCCCAACTGGAATTCTGAGATCCCAGAATTACTGGATGGGAAGGAACAGACAAGCACCGGGAACTGTGAGTGCTGTCACATTCTGATGACTAACAGCTGGAACACTCGAGCAGTGAAAAGCACCTTTTGGGCCCACAGTGCCTCGTGTTCGGTGAGCAGCTAACAGAGGAACGCGCTGGGAGTCAGGGGTCTCTTTATCAAACTAATTTTTTAACGAACAACCTTGCAACGAAGCCAAGAGAGAGCAGAAAGCTCCCAGTCAGCACTGCACTGCAATCAGCGATTAATTTGTTGCCCGACGCTTTGCTTGCTGCCCATGACAGAGCTCATAAATCCTCATTTTTATTGATGTCCTGGCCGAGGGGCCACGCTGGAAAAGGCTGGCTTGTGCTGCAGGTGTCCTGGGCAATCACCTTGCAGGATATGACAAACTGCTTAGAGGCTTTGGTAAAGCCTTTTAATCATTTTATCAGTCTAATTCTTGTTTTTATTGTCTTTGCTGTAAATTTATGGCAGCGGCTCAATTTGCGTCCTGCTCTTTCTGGGAAATGGAGTGTGAGACCCTCCCACGGCAGCAGAGCAGAGGCTGCCACCCCTCAGTGGAATATCTCCAGTGCCCCCAGCAAGGTCCCAGTCAGGCCCAAGGAAACCAGGGCTGTTCTCCCCTCCCATTCCTGGGTGCTGGTGTCACCACAGTGGAGGGGATGACACGAAGGGAAATTGTGCCTGTTTACAAAAAGACAGGAATTTCCTAGGTGGTGAAGAGGTGGGAAGAAGGAACCGGTGCTGGGGACAGGGAGACTCTACTGGAACAAGTTTTTAGCCATCAATGTCTGCTGGACAAGTCCTTGAAGGTATTAAAGTTTGGGTCTTAACAAGTCTTAAAATCTGGGTCTCCAGCACCTAAAATTGTGACTGAACAGATGGGTGCCTTTACATGTTGGTACCCCAGGTGATACAACTCCAAGTTCTTTGAATATCTCCTCTCCACACGAGTGACAATTGTATCTTATTAAATCTGTCATCAAATCGCAGGTCTCTGGAACGGTGCAAGTCGAAGAGAAGCAAAGCAGGGAGGTGTTTCTGTACAATACCCAGTGGAGCTGAGGGAGCCTTTTACATAAGAAAGGTGTCATTTCTGCCACTTTGAGCTGAGGGAAACTCAGGGAATTACTGAGAGCTCTCTCATCCCACTCACCGTGCTCCCAGCTCCCCAGTGCACTCCCTGGGGCCGGGACAGCCTGGCAAGAGGCTGTGGCAGCCTGCCGCCTGTATCAAAAAAAGCGGCCGGCTCGGGGCTGTAGCAGCAGCCGGCTCGGGGCTGTGGCTCGGGCTGGGGGCCAGGGCAGCTCCAAGCACAGGAGTCCCTGGAGGGAGCAGAGGTCTCTCCTGAGGAACTGGGGCTCCCTGTGTCTCCGGCTCTGCCCGCACCTCCCTGTGCCAATATTGGCACTGCCAAGGCCACGGGAGGCAGCTCAGCCTCCCCGGAGCCTCTGGGAGCTCCACAAGCCCCACGGCAGCTCTCTCCTCCCGGCTCCAGGGACACTTCCCGCTAATTGCTGTGCACTGGGAGGGAGGATGGTGCCGGGAGGTGCAAAGAATCCCCAAGGTCACATCAGCTGCTGCCTGGGCCTCTCCAAAGATCACCCAGACCCAGCCCTGCCGCATCAGTGCTGCTCAAAAGGACTGAAGTCATGGCTGGGAATCAAGAGGAAGCAAGCAGAGCCCTATCAGCTTACCTCTGAGCATTAACACAACCATTAATTACCATTTGCTCATCAAGCTACAGCTTAATGAGAGCCCATAGAGATGGGGCCATGACCTTTCCTCGCTCCCTGCGCTCTCCTTCCCTTCCACCCGTCCTCCGAGCCACAATCCCCGGTCCTGCCTGGGGCAGATGCTCAGTGTCACTGCTGGGACAGCTCATCAGCTGTGACCAGCTCACGGAGCTGAATGAGCCTTGCCTTAATGCAAGAATTCCCAGTTTCGCTATATTTAGATGTTCCTGGGTGTAGGCATCACAGAATCCCAGAATGGTTTGGGTTGGAAGGTGTCCTGAAGTTCATGTGGTTCCAACCGGGTGCCACGGGCAGGGAACCCTCCACTAGACCGGGGTGCTCATATAATTATAAATATGCTTTGTTTTTAAGCTCTGCTGTGATTATTATTTGCTGCATTTATTGGCCAGTGCACGGCTCTGAGGGCTAAGAGGGATTCTGCTGCTCTTTAAGGCATTGCAAGTGATTCTGGCCACCCTGCAACTTTTGGGAAAAAGGAGATGGGAGGGAAGAAGTGTGTCTGAAGCCTAATGAGGACACAAGCACTTGCCAGATTTGAATTTGAAATACTTTCTTTCTTTTCAAGCATATCCTTTTCTGCTGGACTCTGCAAAGAGCAGAGCTGGACAATCGTACGGGAAGCTGGGAGAGACTAACAATGGAGGAGGAGTGGAGAGGGGAGGGGAACCAGCCTGTCTCCTTGTACTCAAAATGAAACATGATAAAGAAACAAATCGCATAAAGGATGACTAACAAAGACAGCTTTAAAAATCATTTCAGGGTTACTCTTCTCAGGTTCACAGCAGGGACAGCAGGAAAGGACATTCGGTTTCACACATTACGTAAGTTTTAGTCCATCTCCCTTTCAAGTTCTCCGGCTGCTCCTCCGGCGTTTCCAGCCACCCACAGCCCCCAGGACTGCCCGCACAGCCCCGACCCCCAGGCACGGCCACGTTTTCTTTATAATCACACAGATCCTTTACAAGGGCTTTGAAGAATCTGTGAATCCTGCCTGGCCCCCCACGGGTGTGAGGGAATTGCCTGTACACCGCGCTCCCAATGCACCAGGGCCCCGAGCGAACACCGTCCCAGCGCACCACGGCACCGCCGGATTCCTGCGCCCTCCTCTCTCCCCGGGAGGAGCTCCCCGGGGGAAGCGGCGGCCGCTGCGCTCCTGGGTGATGGAACACAGGGGCCGGCTCCAGGCGCAGCTGCCCCGACCCCCACAGGCTGACTGCACAGGAAACAGCACAAACATCTGCACCACGGAACCGCCGGACAGAGCTCGGCAGAGCTCTGCTCCAGCGATCCGGCCTCTGGAAACCAGCCACACCGCGAGCTGCCGTGCCCCAGCCTTCCCCACCAGCTGAAACAACGCGCTGGGCAGTCTGTTTGCCCCGTATCTGCTCCCTGTCCCTTTTGAAAATGCAGTGTGTGAATTCAAAAGATTGTAAAGGTCCAGCTTTTCCAGTCTGGATCATCCACTTCCAGAGCGAGCTCGCAAAGGTGCAGGGAATACTCTGTCATTGCAGTGCCACTGCACTTTGCCAGACCCTGGTGAACCACCGAAGAGAAAGGTAAGTGGAAAACTACCAGGCACTTACCCAAGCCTCCACGGGACAGAGAAATAAGATCGGGACAGAAAAACAAGATCAGGACAGAAAAGCACTGCTGAGGTCCCCGGGAAAGTCAGCTGCTCCGGGAGCAGGGCGAGTCCATCCCCGGGCTGGCTGCCTCGGCCGGCGCTGCCCGGTTTGGGTTCCGCTGCTCTGGAGCCGCTCGCAGACTCGCGGGCTGCGAGACTTCCTCTGCAGCTGATAGCGGGGTTATGAAAGTAAACTGACTGTTGCCCTTTGTGAGGGGAGGAGGGGGCTGCGAGGCTCGGCCCCTTCCCTTCCTTTGTAATTCAAACCCTTCCTCGAGGCTCAGGCTTTTGGAGGGGAGGATCTGCTCCCGTCCCCGCCGCCGAGGAGCCCACACCGGTCCTGGCTGCGAGCCAGGCTCCGAACTGCGCTCGGGGTTTACATGACAAAGCGCCTCGTTCCTAATTAAACTCATCCCGCATTTTTCTGCCTCATGCATAATTGGCGCAGAACAACAAGCACAGAGGTAAGAAGGGGAGAGTTTGAGCGCGGGCTGCTCTGTCAGCACCTCTGATTAATTTTAAGATTTCCTCTTTATTTATGCAGTAACTCTCTCCCATCACTTCCAAAACATCTCATATCCACCATCCCTGCTGGGGGCACTCGGCCTGATGGCACTGCCAGCGCGAGGCGGTGCTGAGAGGAGGGATGGGAGGGATGGGAGGAGGGATGGAGGGATGGGAGAAGGGATGGGAAGAGGGACAGGAGGAGGGATGGGAAGAGGGACAGGAGGAGGGATGGGAAGGACGGGAGAAGGGATGGGAAGGACGGGAGAAGGGATGGGAAGGACAGGAGGAGGGATGGGAAGGACGGGAGAAGGGATGGGAAGGACGGGAGGAGGGATGGGAAGAGGGACAGGAGGAGGGATGGGAAGGACGGGAGAAGGGATGGGAAGGACGGGAGGAGGGATGGGAAGAGGGACAGGAGGAGGGATGGGAAGAGGGACAGGAGGAGGGATGCCGGGTGTGTCGGAGCAGCACAGTCCCGAACCCTCGCCGAGCCTGTCAGTGCAGTGTCCACATCTTTCCACAGGCAACTGCACCAGGACGGGGCAGCTCTGATCTTTATCGCTTCCTGAAGGCAGTTCATCTTTAAAGCTCCAACTATAGCTGCTGTCAGCTTAGCTCGCAGCCTCCTTCTATTGGTATTTAAAAGTCACATTTTAAATTGTAAAGAAGTCCAGGCGTACGGGAGTTTGTCCATAAACCAGACAGACAGGAATTAAAGCCTCTCCTCAAATCTGCCTCAAATCTAAACTTTTATTATTAGCCATCCCCAGTGCGATAATAAACTCTAGTCCCTGACAGCAGCATATGGATCTCATCTGCACTGTACTCCAATATTACAGTGATCCACAGTGACCTGGTAAACAGGCCCAGTCCAACAGATTTTACTTCACCCTGTCAATGGGAAAGTTCTGGGATATGACAGAAATAAAAGGAAAAAATGCTGAATATTTTGTTTAATTTCCCACAAGCCGCTATGACTCCTCCTCTCCTGACACACATGCTCCTCGAGGCAGAGGTTCTCACTCAGGTCTGAGGGCTGATGTTAAATTTGCTGCTCTGGTGATGGCCACAAACAGTGGGGGATGGCCAGATTGTCCATCCTGAGAGGGACATGGACATGGACAGTGTGAGATAGGACTGGTAAAAGAGTTCAACTAATCACACAAACAAAAAAAACCCCAAAAACGTGTGTCTGTGTTGTTCTAAGACACAAGGAGCTTGTTTTTCTTCTAATTACACTGGTTCAAAGTAATTATTCTCACTTATTCTCTGTGTACATGAGCATATCAAAATAGGAATTGACCCAGCATCAAATATTCCCTGTTTTAGGAATTATTCCAGCTGCTCATAACACAGAAGGTCCACGAGAGCCTGGGAGAATGTATCCACATGCAGGCTTATCTCTTCATTTCAGACCATTCATCATTCCTTGCCTGGAAGCAACAGTTAATTTACAATAACTCAATGTCAAGATGGCAGTTTAAATCCTCTTGAGGATTGCCCCAGGAGAAGATTTTGTCCCAGTTCCTCTGCAGCCACTGTAGAGTCAGCCTCTTTTGAAGTCGCTCGGTTTTAGAGCGTGATAGAAACAAAGCAGGATCGAAGATCTGCTGGTGCCCATCCCAACCCAAGGATGGATCATCTCTCCAGAGCCTTCCCTTGGGATTTCAGCAGGGACAGAAATCAGAGTCAGAATGGTTTGGGCTGGAAGGATCCTTAACGATCATCCATCTCCATCCCTCCTGCCATGGTCAGGGACACCTCCCACTGGGCAGAAAGGAGGAGTATGGCCAGCCAGAAAGTCCTGCGTGTCATGGAGATGGTTTCCCAGGGTTTATAATTTCCTCTGGACACAGATTTAAACAGCTCCTGCACAAAGCAGGAGACACTTCCAGCTTAGAGTGGAGGAGAGGGACCTGAGCCAACACCAACAGACTGGACCTTCCTGACACGGCCGCATCACAGCCAGACCTGTCCCCCAAACCTCCCAAACAGCAATCCCAGCAAATCCCCGGGAAGAGCCCTCAGAGCAGAGCAGAGTCTCGACATCCCCTTCTCCCCTGTTCTGTCTCTTACATTTATTTGGACTCAGCTTTAGCCCTTCATTTGAAGGACTCTCTCACCACATTTTGCTGGTGTCGATGGCCCTTTTACCAAGGACAATCTGCATCGAGCATTTTGGAAAGCAGTGATTGAAGAAGCTGCAGGTAGCACGGCAGAGCGGCTGACGAGCCATCTCTGGAAATCAGAAGGTGTCTAAAGAGGGTGTTTACAAGCAGAACGCTGCTAAAAGTCTGCCTTGGTTGCAGATAACAAGGCTGAGACAATGACAGATTTCCTTCCCCTGGCAGCCAAGAGCAGCTCCCCGTGATTGCCTTGCCGTGTTTATCCAGGATGCTGGGAGAGAGCAGGCACCAAAAATTCAATTAATTGGCAGTTTGCAAGAGCATATTGCCTAAAGATAAACAGAGTGGGTGATCGTGTCGTACGGAAAACGGCTGAGTGCTGCAGATGTAGTGTTGACCCAGTTTAAAAAAAAAGAAGTTTTTTTTGTTCTCTTGGAAAATAAATGTATTGAAATGAATACTTTTTTTCTTTTTGCATGGTCCCCTCTGGCCTTTGAATATTTTGTGTACGTAAGCCATTCCGGGTTCTTTCTTAATCTGGAAGTACATAGTAAATTATGAATTAGCTGAAAAGTTTTCCTGCTGACATCAGTGGAGCGGGGGGGACATTGTGGCACGGTGCTAATGGCCTTTCCTCCTCACAGAGGTGGCTTTGCAAGCAGGAGAAGACACCACGCTGGATCTGAGTGGGAATCAGGTGATGTGGAAAGGAACACAACTGCCCAGGAGCGTGGCTGTGGAGATCAGCTCTAGAGGGAGGAATGGTTTTTCACGGAATCACGGAATGGGTTGGGGTGGAAGGACACCTGCCACCATCCAGGCGGCTCCAAGCCCTGTCCAGCCCGGCCCTGAACTCCTCCAAGGCTGGGGCAGCCACAGCTTCAGGGAGGATGAGGGCCTTGGCAAATGGAGAGTGCTGCGAGCGGGAGGGGCAGGCTCCGGTTTCCAAACACAGATATTGTCAGGCAAAAAGGCACAAAGATCACCTGGAACCCAGAGTCAGGCAAGGAAAAAGCGATAAGGGACTGAATGCTACTGAGGAGCTCAGGGTGGGATACACACCGTGGAAAATACGCTGAGGCTGGAAAGGAAAGGGGGAAAGAAACTTGAACGTGATGCTGGTGAAGCTGGGAGGCTGCAGAGACACAAGAAGGGATATCTGTGACACGATCAGGGCAGCAGCACAAACCTGTGGATCAAGTGCGAGGCACAAATGCTAAAGAGGGAAGCGCTCACTTTCAGGAGACAGAATCCATTAGGAGGAAAGTCCTCGCTGTCGAATTTCAGACCTGATGTTCTGCAGCTCCCGTGCACAGCAGCAGCAGGCAATGAAAATCAGTGCCCTCCCAGGACAAAAGGACACGCTCCCCTCTCATTTTTTATCCTCAGTGCTATAAAGCTCAAGCCCAAGCATGTGACAGATCTCACTCCATTTTACTGCGACCACGCTGACCTCACCAGCGCTGATCAGACCCAGCAGGAAAACAAGTCACGACCTGGCAACTTCTTCCCTGTGCAGGGACAATGCACCGAGATTGTATCTGGCCTGACCAACTGACAACCCCAAAAATGCCTCTGCAGGAATTCCTGATCCCGTGGGGAGATTGTCAGAGCAGGCTCGGACTTGTTGTGCGGGACACTCTCACTGTGCCCTCGGCCCAGGCTGCGAGCAGAGTGGCCAGCGGGCACTGCGCACTGCACAGGTGAGGAGCTTCCTTCTTCCGCACTGAGGTGATTCCAGGTGAATTCTTCATGCAGAACCCAGCCCAGATTTCCTTTGAACTCCCCCAAAGGCCAGGCCTCAAGGAGGAACTGGAACACCAACACAGGAGCTTGGTGTTTCAGAAGCATGGCAAAAATTCAGCAGCGTTTTTTAAAAAAATCTTTTTCTTTTAGATCAAAGTTTCTGTATTTGGGTACCTAAAATTAGCTAGCAAAATAAGTGACATTTTATTCAGAGATGCAAAATTTCCATTGATTTTAATGGATTCAGCATCCCAGAAAACTAGGCCACTTATTTATGTACCTACATAAGCATCTGAATCCCTGCCTTGAAGGAGCCAAGTTTGTAAATGATGACCTTATGTTTCAAAAATCATGAGACAACTCTGCATGCATCAGTCTGTTGTTCCCTTTCTTTCTGTCAGCAAGGCTCATTCAGAGGTAGATTTAAGCTGCAAAATGTGCCTTTAAAGTTTCCTGCAGTAAGGTCTCCTCTATTTAGCAAAACACTTAGGCACAGCTTAATGTCTTCCCGAAGAGAAGCACTTGAGTGAATCAAGGCTAACAGCTTCCTCACAGCCCTCCTCGAGATGAGGAACGAATCTCTGTCTCCCCACAGAAAATTGCTGATCCTGATGGGAATGGCTCAGCAGCCTTGAAGGCTCTTTCTGCCTCATCACTTTACCCTGGGAACAGACCAACACTGCGCAGCGAGGTCACAACACTGAAAAACCACTCCGCAGGTGCTCCAGGCCGGGCTGGACGGGGCTGGGAGCACCCTGGCACGGTGGAAGTGTCCCTGCCCATGGCAGGGGTGGCACTGGGTGAGTTTTAAGGTCCCTTCCAGCCCAAAGCTCCCTGCGATTGCAGGATTCTGCAGGGATGTGTGTTTTGGGCAGGGAAAGGGGCAGCAAGAAGCAGCAAGACCCCAAGCGAGAGGTGTCCCTGGGGAGGGCGGGTGTAAAGCAGGGGGGCACCATCCCTTTGCTGATGCAAAACCTCAGCCTGTTCCTTATCTTGTAATTGATCTCTGTTAATCCTGTGCCACGGAATGCCCCTCAGGAAACTGCCGTGTGGCTGCTTGAGGAAAGAGCTGTATAATTTACCTCTGATTGTTTCAAACACTTGGCAGGAAACAATAGATAAAAACTGACAGGACCTTCACAGTTAACAATGCAACCTAATGAAGTGAAGTACTGCTCAGAGAAATATTGTGACAGGTATCCATGGATTCAAACACAGGAGAAGACGTGCTGGGGTAGATTGGGCTCCGCAGTCCCTCAGCCCTGACTGTGAAATCGCCAGATTTCCCTTCCCTCTGTCTGCTCCTGTGTCAGGCTGGTTTGGTCACACAGCGCCGAGTGCAAGTTTGCGAAAGTACAAGAGTTTAAAAATTTCCCAGAGAGGAGCTAAAACGAGTTGAGCTCCATCCTGCCACATTTTCGCATTCCTGCAGCTGTTTGCAGCAGGAGTTCAGCACTGGAATGACACGGACCATGGGAGGGAAGCAGCGGGGAGGAACCCCGGGCTTGGACAGGCACAGGAGCTGCTGAGGCGCCGGCAGCAGCGTTTGTGTGCAGGTGTTCAAGGGACAGCGCTGCAGGGGCCGGGCTCGGGGCTCTGCCCGGCTCCCTCCTGAGGCTCTGGCGGGATATCGAACCCCGGGACAGAGCACACAGCCACGGGCACTTTCTATTCTCCTTTATCTTACAAACTGCAGCTCAGAGCCGGAATTACTCAGAGCAGGCTCCGCTGACAGCTCCTTGAGCAGGGGGGACCCGGGCCCACAGCTGGCGGCTGCAGCTCTCCCCGGGCAGGCGTGTCCCGGCTCCCGGGGGGCTTGGCTGGACAATTAGTGCAATTTGTTAAGCAGGCGGGAGGCAGCGAGGAGGAGCTGGGCACGCACAGGGGGACGGAACCAGCCCCTCTCCCCGTGGTGTGCCCGGAACAGAGGATGCTGAGATGGGCTCAGCCAGCCCGCCCGGCAGGGGCACACCCAGGACGGGCATTTGTGGGGTCACCCCCGGGCTTGGCTAAAATGACACTGGAGACCCCAAGGAAAGAAATGATCCAAAGCACTGCCAGGGAGCTCTTCCTGCGGGCAAGGTAGGATTGTCTCGGTGTGCTGTGAGGAGGTTCTGTGCACAGAGCAGGATCAATAACTCGATGATAAATCTCTTTGTATCTACATTTATATCTGCACACTGCGGACTGTGGCACAGCCCTGCGTCACCCCTCGCAGCAACATTTCTGGCTGCTTCTCATCCCCCGTGCTGCCCAGCCTCCTTCTGCCTTGGCCACAGCGGAGAGAGACAGAAGGCTGCAGCTCTCCCAAAAAATCCCGGGCAAACAGAGCATCTGGACTTTGAGGCGAGTCAAACACTAGGAACTAATTTGGTTTCCATGGTGAAGGACTGCAAAGTTTCGCTTACCCCAGGAAGAATGGGAGGTTTCCACTCTCTGGCTTCAGGTAAAAGCGAAAAGAAAATTACATCTGGCTGGGAGTGGGGACAACTGACTGGGAGAAAACTACGAGAGAAAATGAAGGGGGGAAGTGGTGCAGCTGAGTAACACCAGTGTGATGCACCCCGGCCAGATTTTGTTATTACCTGTCCGAGTCTTTGACACAGCTCAGTAAGGACCCCCTGGCCTGTGGTGGGAATGTGCTCCAGCAGCTCTGAGGAAACAAATCCCTGGGAAGGCAGGAGAAAGGGACTCGTGGTGTGTGGAGGCAGCACGAGCCCCCAGGCAGGGCCCAGAGCCCTCTCTGACCCCTGGGCCCACTGGGCAGAGTCTCTGCATCCCAGGCCACACTCTCCCTCTGCTCTGCACAAACCCAGAGAGGGAACATTTTAAAAAGCATCTGCTCTGCTCCCAGCAGTCCTTTCCAGCCCCAGGATGCAGCATTCCCCAATTCTTCAAGCTAAAGCTGTTCAAGGGAACGTGAGACGTGCCAGGCTCCGTATTTTAATGGGAGCTGACACTGCCAGCACTGGAAATCAGATGGGAAGAAGTCCTCAGACAAGGAGACTGATTAAAAAACATAACTGACACTGGCAAATAGCTTAAAGGATTTAAACCCCCCAAAATTAAATCCATCCTCAACCCAAAAAGAAAACACACAGAAAATCTTTACTTTTCTACAAGTCAAAGTTAATTTAAAGGCAAGGAAATACTCTAAAGGTCACATGGATATTTCATGTATCCATATACCTGATAGTCAAGGCTATGTTTTCAAACTGTACCTGAAATTAATTTAAAATTTACTGATATTTCTGAACTCATTAAAATAGAACTTCACAGGAGAAGACAAATAGGGGCAATGGGATCAGATCCAACAGCATTTTCTGGGTGGCAAGAGGGAAGAATCCTCCTGCCTGGAGCACTGAAAAGATTCCAGGAACCCTTTGGAGCAGCTGCCCCTTTGCCCTGCCCCGATCCCTGCACCCCAGGCCCCAAAGGCTTTGGAGTCTCCAGTCCCAGGTCCAGCCCCACGGGAGCGATGTCCCCCAGGCAGGTGGGGTGTGGGACTGGCACAGCCTGGGACACCCTCAGTGTCTCACAATTCCCTGCACGGCACAAACGTTCCCACCGGGAATGGCACCAGTTTTATCTTTCAGCCCTCTGCTCTCTCTGGGTTAAGCAGAACTTGTGTTCCATTCACAGAAGAAAATCACTGTTTGTGTGAGAAAACACAGAGCAGGCTCGAGTGTGACACTGCTGCTACCACACCCCAGCGAAGATGAAAGAAACAACAATAATAGCAACCAAAAGTTTAAAAACATCTCTATGCGTATTTCACTGTGACTGAGATTAGCATGTTCATCTCCAAAACTGGGTGAAAAGAGTCTTAAAATACTGTTTTTGCTGTTTTAACTGTAAATACAGGAAGCTTTTTCTGTCTCTACCTACTCAATGACACCATTTCAAGACTTTTTTTTCTGCATTTTCATCACACAAAAAGGGGGAAAATAGAAGGAAGGAAAGAAATGAAGTCCTGGCTTTTAACTAGTGAAAACTCAAAGCAGTCAAAGTTATAAAGTAATTCTATGAAAGCGAGGGATGTTATTAGCATGGGGTGAATCAGAGGAGGTTCTGGAAAAGCTGCCCAGGGCAAGTGACCCTGTGCTGTGGCTGGAGCCAAGGACACTGCTGCGGGAGGGAATCTCTCTGAAGCGAGGGCTTTGAAGGCTGCAGACAACCTGGATGTTCACTTTGGTGGGTCACAGCTTGTGGCAGCCCATAAAGACCTCAGTCTGCGCTGTGACCGCGATTAATCTCTCAGATACAGCCCCAAAATCCAGGTTTCAAAGGGCCCTGGCTGCAGCCGAGCTGTGCCAGCACTGCTGGGTGCCCGTGGAATGAACGTGCCAATCGTGCCCCTCCCGCAGGCCGGGACAGAGCTGCCACCGACCCGGGACAGGAGGGGCACGGACGGAGCTGGAGCAAGGGGGGCTGTCCCTGGGCCGGGAATAGCGGGGTTTGCCCTGGGAAGGAGCTCAGCAGCCGGGAGCCATCAGGGCACTGGGGTTCCTGCACGGATTCTCTGCCAGCACCTCAGCCCAAGCCCGGAGCTGTGCTGCCAGCGAGGGGGGCTGTCCCTGGGCCGGGAATAGCGGGGTTTGCCCTGGGAAGGAGCTCAGCAGCCGGGAGCGACCAGGGGCACCGGGGTTCCTGCATGGATTCTCTGCCAGTCCCTCAGCCTAAGCCTGGAGCTGTGCTGCAGCCACCACACCACAACCCACCCCTCAGTGTCCTCCGGATGTCATTAATAAATAATTAATGAAACCGCTCGGAAAGAGCGAGAGAAAACCTATCTCCAGTGCTCTGGAGCACAGTGAGAAGCCAGCAGCAGAGGCAGGCACGGAAGGAAAGGTCTGAGCTCTGCAGTGCCACAGACAGGTTGGCCTGGCACTCGCTGCCGCTTCACCAACGGGCCTTGTTTCACGAGGGTGGAAGAAATCTGCTTCCCATCAGTTCTCCTGCGTTTGGGCTGTGGGAAGTAGTATTTCTTAGAAGATGAGGCAGTTTATTGGCCAGGGATATTTCTAGTGCATTTAGTTTGTTGTTGTTGTGAATTTGGATTAGAGGCATCTCCTTCCTCCCGACAGTTGCTGGCAGCACGCTGTAAAAATATGATTAATTAAAGTGTGACTATGAATCCACTCAGAGGCTTAGAGTTTTCCTCCTCTTAACACTGAATAGAGAAAGGGCCACTTAACAAAGTTCAGACCTTGAAGCAGATTTCAAAGTACACTCAGTTTAGCTCAGCAGTTTAGCTCGGCACAACGAGGAGGCTCAACCTTCAACATTTAAAAGCTACGAGCCCTTGGAGAGAAGAGACTTCTGCTTCTGGTCCAATCCCAAACACAGAAATAAATAAATAAGAGATAAATAACCAAGGCACGCTCAGAAAGGACTCCAGCAGCACGGCAGAAACACGCTGCTCACCTGGGGGACTCCTCCTTAGCCTACGTGACATTTGTACCTTTGTAGACAGCTCAGCCACGGAACACATGCAGTCCTCAGGTCTGAGATTAAAACAACACATTCCGGCTCTTGCTCTGCAAGGAGCCACTGGAAATCCTGGAAGACCTTCAAAACTGAGCAGCATAGCACTTGAAAAAGAGACACAGCTTGACTAAATTGAAATATCTGAATTTCCTAACATGGACTTAAAAGGTGCTACTGAATCTTTAATGACTGCAAGATAGAGCTGGCTCAATCTGAGCAGGGCTCAAGGTCTTCTTTTGAAGAAGTCAAACTTGAAAAAAAAATAAAGTAAGAAAAATGTCTGCTACATTCCAAGGTCGCAAAAGGTTCCAGGAAACTCTGTATCTCTCCCAGCTCCGGCTTCCCAAATGAGAGTCACTTGTGAATGCGCGGCGCCCACTTCAGCGCAGCGGAATTAACTGGGGGAGGCAAACACACCAGCCTGCCAGAGCCCTTCTCCAACGAGAGGTTGTGAGGGGCGATGTGCTGAGGATGCAGACGGAAAACGGGGCTATTTATTTATTCCGAGAGCACAGAATTCCTATTCATTAAACGTTACTTTGAAGCTGTTTGGGAGTCACGGTTCTCTGACTGACTGATCGCTCCGAGGGACGGATCCTGAGAGGGAAGCGGGGGTTTGTTGCTTCCTGGTATCCATGGGGTCATTCCCAGCCCGCTTTTCCGAGCGCTCACACCGATTCCCCACCACCAGAATTATCTTCAGCCCCCACAGTCAGTCCCTCTGCATCACTAATTCTGTTTTAGACAGAAGCACCTGAACAGACGAGCTGTTAGGCAAAGCCATACATTTAGATGGTGCAAGACAAAGAATTTAAATTTGAAATTAAACATTTAAAGTTTGGGTGAGGGTAAAAATGTATATAAAGTCTTTGAAAGAATAGCCATTATTAGAGATTATAAATCTGTATGCTAATTTATGTGATTGCTATTGACATTTTCTTTCTAATTCAGCTTTTAGCCCTTTTCTTGCATGCAGATTAATTCTAGTTAAGAGCATTGTGATGTGCAGAAGGCTTAATCCAACAGAAACCCCTTAATATGCAATTTAAGGCTCTGGGGTTCATTAATAGTCCTAGGAGCAGCTTGTTTAACGTTTATTGCACGGGGCTGAGTCCCTCTGAGGCACCGGGTACCGCAGAACCACCACCCTCTGGAATGGGCATGCCAGGATCCTGTGGGGATGGAGCTCCTGCCCAGGGCATTCTCCACCCCCAGCCCGTTTACCGGGCAGGTGAAAGCTGCAGAATCCTGGGAAGGTCTGTTTCCCAGAGATCCCAGCACGGCCTGTCCTCTCTGCAGGCATTTGATAAGAAAATGAAACGAATACCCCAACACTCAGCCTCTCATCAACCATCGATTCACCTGCTGGCAGTTTCAGTAATAAATTAGATCAATGGAATTATTGTGTGTGCACACAGATGTCACAGCACAATCACTGCGATCAGATCAGCTGGGTGTTTCCTAGAAAAACAGCATTTATCCACATTTGGTAAAGGAGAGAAGGTGCATCTGCCCACCCAGAGCTCAGAAGAGACAAGTTTCCCAATAAGATTTTGACACTGTGTTTCATGGACTAAAACTGAAAACAACTGATTTTACTCTGGGAAACGAATGCATTATTTTTTTAGCTCTGCGCTCTATTCAACCACTTCCTCTTCAACAGTTCCAACTACCCGAAAGGCCAAAACTTCCCCAAGTTTCAATGCCCTGGAACAAATCAATATTTTGTGGGCACAAGGCCCATCTCTGGTGTTGAAAGGCAGCAGCTGAGCTGACCCAGAGTCCCCGGAGGAAAGCACCAAAACCCCCAGAGAACAAACCCCGTCCCGGGGCCAGGACATCCCCAGACATCCTCTCCCTCTTCCTGCAGCCCTTCTGCTGCCCCATAAACCTCCTGCTCCCCCATAAACCTCCTGCTGCCCCACAAACCTCCTGCTGCCCCATAAACCTCCTGCTGCCCCACAAACCTCCTGCTGCCCCATAAACCTCCCGCTGCCCCACAAACCTCCTGCTGCCCCATAAACGTCCTGCTCCCCACAAACCTCCTGCTCCCCACAAACCTCCTGCTCCCCCACAAACCTCCTGCTCCCCCATAAGCCTCCTGTTCCCCACAAACCTCCTGCTCCCCCATAAACCTCCTTCTCCCCACAAACCTCCTTCTCCCCACAAACCTCCCGCTCCCCACAAACCTCCCTGCCCTCACAGCCGCGCTGGGAAGCAGAGGAGACCTGCTGGGTGTGTGGCTCCTCCAGCACATCCTCCGGGCAGGGTCGGGGCTGGGGAGCTTTCCCCGTTCTCCGGGCAGCCAGCTCCGAGTGCCACGGGGCGCCAGCAGGTGAATTCCCAATGCCTGCACCTTCCCACCTGGGCTCGTGTTTACCTGTTGATTATCCACCCCAAATTCTTTCCCCTCCCCACTGTTGACACCTCGGGAATAATGGTTATGAAATTCAGCCTCTGTTATCCATCAGCGACCCAGATAACAGCACAGCCTGAGCTCCACGCTGCCTTCAGCATCTCAGGAACTCCTCCTCGCCCAGCCAGAGCTGCGTCCCCAGCCCCGGATCCCATCCTGTCGGGGGCTTTGTTTGGATCACACATCAGGGCCTCGTCAGACGCCGTCCCAGCGAGCACCCACCAGGGCCCGAGCCTACTTTGCTGCCTCCAATTTAGCTTGTTAACCATTCCCAAAAATGAGTATATTTTAATTACTGTTTTCTGAGAATTGGGATTATTTTCCTTCTAAATATATTCGTCTGATTATCTCCAGGATGAAATTCATTTGGTTAATTACCATCTTTTTAATTTGTTTAAGACTGTGTTTCTGTTTCCTGTGCTGTAACACCTCCCTGCCAGCTCTGCCTGCATTTATTCGGTGTCTGACAGGTTCCCATCTCAGGGAACAAACAGAAGGTTTCCACAAAAACAATGCAGCGCCCCGATCCTCGCAGGCAGCCTGCGAGCCCACCTGGAATCCAGGGCAAGGGAGAAGCAGAGTTCAAATTCCACTTCCATCCATGCACTCAATCCAACCCCCCGGCAGACACCCCCTTATGCACCATCTCCTCCATCTGCCAAACCCCAGCAGTTTTGTACCTGGATTATTCTATTGTCCTCTTATTACCACCCCAAAACAGCAACAGACAAATTCCAATTTCATTACCGAGATCTCAATTCCAGTCACTGACGTATTTACTGGAAGAACCCAAACGTAATTTTATTTCCAGTTTTCTAGACTGTCCCAATATTAAAAAAATAAAATCTTCCATGGGTAATGCAAACGAGACCAATGGAGACATTGGGAGAAATTTCAGATATTCTTAAGCCAATCGAAACAGCACCCGAAGGGAAGGGTCGTGGCACCTAATTAAATTATGTACACGGACTTGAACTGCAGGAACACCCGGAAAGCATCCAAAGCTTGGGAAAAGACACGGAGCTGTGCGTGTTTACATGGAGAACACTGACCCAGCTGTGTGCACAGGGACCTTCCTCTCCCCAGGACCCCAGCCAGGCCGATTCTGTCCTCCCTTTGCAGGGATTCTGCACAGCAGCTCGGGACGCTCTCCCCGGGCTGCCTCGAGCCCCTGGGCCACCCCAGCCTCAGCTGCACCCCCGTTTCTCTTCCGTGCCAATCTTACTCAGAAAGCTGTTTGTCCCTTAATAGGGCACATTTTCCAGCTAGCTTTGTTGTTCTGCAAATTATGGGCTATAAAGAATTAATGGTGGAATATAAATCAATTTAGTTCACTGAGAGAGTGTGTGTTTTATGTGGCAGAGGTTTTCAAAGAAAAGTAATTAGTTGATTTGGCATTTTAATCTTCAGAAAAATAAAGAAGCTATTTTTCTCCTAAGAGGATGTGTTTGAACGCATAAACATATGCTGCATTTTCTGGAACTATATTAAGAAATATTATTTATTGGTTAGATGTGGCTGATAGCTATTTCTATTGTCTCAGGAAGATTCTTTGTGATAAAGATTTCGCTGCAGGGACTGCATTTCACTTTCCAAAATGCCTGAATAGAGGCTTTAAAATAAAAAAGCCAGAGAGGTCCAGGTCACTTCTCTGCCAGGGATGTCCCTTGCCCAGGGATGAGGTGCCTCTGCTTTGCCTTTGGTTCCCTCCCTGGCTGCGGCCGCAGAGTCCGAGGCCAAGCGGCTGTGCTGGGCTTTGTGACAGAACGAGCCTGTCCCACGGGTGAGTCTCATTTTGTGCCACACAAAACAGGGATTCCACCTTCCTGCCTTTGCCGAATTTCCCACATTGACACCCTGGCTGCGTTCGGCAGAGCCAAAGCAAAGCCGGCCAGCCACGCATGTGAGTTTGCTCTGCCCCTGCTCCCCCGTAACAACTCATTTAACAGCAGCACAGCAATTAGGAAATCGATATTCCATTCAGACAGGGCTGTTCTGGCTGCAGCGCTGCTCAGGGAACATCTCTCGCTGCCTCATCTTTGCCCGGACAAAGGATCAGGCAGGAAGGGCACTCGGGTGTTGGGAGATCTGAGTGATTGAAGATGATTTCTCTTAAAGCCCACACGGTGTTTGCGGCCTCTTTCAGGTACAGGCGGCGTGGAGATGACATTCTCCTCCTAAGCAGCTCCGTGCCAGGAGTGTGCACGGAAATACAGCTGCAGAGAAATGCAAGCTTGCTTTCTTGTTTAATACCACACCGCCCACCTGAATAAAACAGAGCCTGACACATGTCATAAGGAATTACTGCAAGAATGCTGGGCCCTTAGGCGCCGGAGCCCCATTTGTATTCCAGTCGTATTAACCAAAAATAAAATAAATAAGTAACAATCACATCTTTGCCATGAAAGGATTTTCCAGCCATTCAAGCACTTACTACGATGCCGCTCCACGCTCCCTCCCGTGCTGCGAGTGCAGGGGCAGCGAAGGGGAGGGAAACAGAGACAAAGCAAAGAGCAGAAATCACAACGGAGGAATCAGGGAGATTTACTGCTTTGGAGTTTGTGCTGGAAGGCTCAGCCTGGCCCAGCCCAGCCTGAGTCCAGCCCAGCCCAGCTCAGCCTGCCCAGCCCTGCTGTCTTCCCTGAATTCTATAATTAGTATCAGTGATTATTCCAGCAGGATTCAGAACCCTGCCCATCTGCAGAGTCCAGGGTGGGAGCAGCCTGCTTTGTTTTCATGTTATTTAAAATAAGAACCGTAATTGCCAATTGTTGTGGTGGAAAACCACTCCCTTATGGAGACAGGCAGGATGGAAAGCACCGTGTGGGCTCCACCTTCCCGAGCCACTAGGGAGAGTGGGGAAGCAAAAATTCCCCAAACTCTGAGCAAACCCACCCACCTTCCCCAGCAAAGTGAAAATCAGATATACGGTTACTAAATTAAGGAGCAGGAACTCCATTTGCAGGGAAGGCGAGCGCTGAACGCCGTCCAACGCAGGCTTCCCGAGCCCATCCCACACAGCAATCCCTGGTTTGTTTGCCCGTGTGTGCTGTTGTGTAAGCCGTAATTATGCAATCCCACAGTTCAGCACGGAGGACATTCCCAGCCTGTTCCAGCTCGGCAGCAGCAGCTCATGGCCATGGCAGAAAAAGCCAGACTTTTCCCACGAATTTACTGACACGGGATAATGTGACCTCTTGCAGCACGGAAAAGGTCAGGGCAAAGAGGAGCTCTGGGAAAAGGGGCCACTGCTGGCCAAAATTACCAGCAGTGGACTTCTGGTTAATGCAAAACGAAGCCAACCATGGCAGGGACGTGTGGAACCTTTAAACTGGTCCGTGACGAGGTTTCTATAAACTGGATGCCCTGACACAGCAAAGCGGGAGCTCTGTGACCTCCGGAGCAGCACAACAAACAGCGACACACACAGAGAGAGACACGGGGCTGAGAGGGAACATTTCCCAGAGCACTTCTGGCTGGAAATGGTAAATAAAATCCCTGCACAAAACAGCCCATCCTCAGTGATCACCACAAACTGCTCATTTGCTGACTTTTTTTCAGTCGGGTCATTAGCCACCCATGTAATTTTTCAACAAAAAATGAAGATTTCTCAGTAGATTTTTCAGGTGGGACAACAAGAGTCTGATTTTAAAGATTCACAAACAGTTGTAAATAATGGTCAGATGCCAGGAACAGCTGTAATCACTGCTTCAAACGATTTCATCTCCAGAGGTATCCGATGGGTTTTGAAGATCCCTTTATGTTAACTCAGTTCTTAGGAGGAGTCACTTTCTCCAGTGTACTGCACTGACACCCAAGCGTTGTTCTTTATGCACCAAACACCAGGAGCACAAATCAAATTTAATCCTGTGCTCTTTATGCGCTGACATTTATAGAAAGAAGAATGTGTCAGAGGAAGAAAAGTGTCCACAAAACCACTAAGGGCTGAGTGATGCTCTCTCAGCTGATCGGTGACAGGGGCTGCGGTTTCAACACATCACACGGCAGGAAATAAAAAATAAAAGTGCCAAGATGCAGGTGATACAAATAAAAGTGCCAAGATGCAGGCGGCACAGCCTGTTCTGGAGCACTGACACTGCTCCAGCCTGGGCCTGACTGCAGCCAGGAGCGAGGATGGCACGGGCTGATTTGGAACACGGCAGCGTGATGGGCTGGGAGAAATCAGGGGCTGGGGAATCATCACAGAATCCCACACTGCTTCGGGTTGGGAGGGACCTGAGAGATCACCCACTTCCACCCCTGTCACAAGCAGGGACATCTCCCACTGTCCCAAGTGCTCCAAGCCCCATCCAACCTGGCCTTGGGACCCAGGGGCAGCTGTGCCAGGGTCTCCCCCCCTCACAGGGAAGGATTCTCACCCAATATCCCATCTGACCCCGTTTTCTGCCGGTTTGAAGCCATCTCCCTGGTTCTATCACTACACAACCTTGTCAAAATCCCTCTCTTAAATGTTTAAGGAGACTGGATACTTCCAAAACCTTCAGACTTACGATTGGACTGGTGGAATTATTTAGGTCAAGTCGTGCTTTGCATGTTAATTTGAAAAAATAATCAAATCTAACGTGAGTTTCAGAACGCCAATGCCAGGACAGCCAGCCCAGGAAATTATTGATGAGCTTTCAGACAGGGCTGAAGCAATTAAGAGTCACTTTTGGTTGCCTGAAAGCAGCTTGGTGACCTGAGTCCAGCTGTGAGGCAGAGAGAGGAGATCCCCCAGCCATCCTTCAGGGCCACATTCACACTCAGGATGGTTTTTCCCCATTTCTAGAAGTTGTTATTGGAAAATGTCACTATTCATTGCGGACCTTCCCGGGATGCAGCAACTCCCATTACACCTAAGCCTTCCCAGCACAGAGCAGCCCTGATAACCTGGCTGTGTTTCTGCAGCTGCTGTTCCAGAGGCTGCACTCCCGCTCCGAGGGGGGATTCCCATCATCATTGGCTCTGTTATTTTATATCCCGTTCCTCCGGGTGATGCTGGCTCCAGATCCTTTCATTTCAACCAAAGGATGTGCTCCTCTGACACGAGCAGGGATGAGGAGACTCAGGGATGGAAGGGGATGCTGGAGGAAAGGCAGCAGGTCCTGGTGTTCCCCAGGCTGAGGGCACGGGAGCCCTGGAGCCCCTGTCCCCGTGGGAGCCCTGGAGACCCTGTCCCTGTGAGAACCCCGGAGCCCCTGTCCCTGTGAGAACCCCGGAGCCCCTGTCCCAAAGAAAGCCCTGGAGCCCCTGTCCTCATGGGAACCTTGGAGCCCGTGTCCCTGTGAGAACCCCGGAGCCCCTGTCCCAAAGAAAGCCCTGGAGCCCCTGTCCTCATGGGAACCTTGGAGCCCGTGTCCCTGTGAGAACCCCGGAGCTCCTGTCCCCATGGGAACCCTGGAGCCCCTGTCCCTGTGGGAGCCCTGAAGCTCCTGTCCCTGTGGGAGCCCCGGAGCCTCTGTCCCAAAGGAAACCCCGGAGCCCCTGTCCCCATGGGAACCCCGGAGTCCCTGTCCCCATGGGAGCCCTGGAGCCCCTGTCCCCATGGGAGCCCCGGAGCCCCTGTCCCAAAGGAAGCCCCTGTCCCCGTGGGAGCCCTGGAGCCCCTGTCCCTGTGAGAATTCCGGAGCTCCAGTCCCCGTGGGAGCCCTGGAGCCCCTGTCCCTGCTGCTCCCAGACTTGCCAGTGCTTCCAAGGAAAGCAGGTGTAGAAAAGATGTTTCATCCAACAACGTAATATTGTACATGAGCAAACACACCGAGCAGGGAATTCCTCAAAGTGATAAAAACCACGGAAAACAATGCAAGAGGAGTCTCTCTAGCTGGAGGAGACAAGGAGACGTGACAGGACAAATTATCAGCAAATAATGCACGGTAAAATCAGGAATGAAGTGCCTGTTTCTGTTTACTGTCTTTTCTAAAATGGCCAACGAATAGACAATAAAGATGAAAGATAATGGACTTTAATAGATTAAAAACTGTCAGTGCCATAAATTATGTATCAGACAGTGTCTGTCTGTGGAACTCCTTGATACGAGATGTAATTGAGACCAAAAACTTCACACCACTCAAACAGGATTATTGTTACTCTTCAAAACAACGGAACATTTTCTACAGTTCAGAAGAGAGAACAAAGCTCTTGAGCCAGGGGCTAACAGGGAGCTGGCGCTGGCTCCTCGGATGCCCCTCGGACGTGCAGGAGTGGCTGTTTCTCCCTCCCCTGCTCTCACAGTGTGTGGTTGAGGGTGTGCAGAGCTCTGCTGCTGGGTGAGAGGTTGGGACTACGATTAACGAGAGGAGGGAGAGCCTCAACGTGAGTGACTTTATCTAACGAGGGTCTTGGCTGCTACAGAGAGAGAGCTGCAGATATAAAGGCATCAAGGCAAACTTCTCTCAAGTGTGTGTCAGAGCAGGTACAAGAGGGCCGCGATAATGAAAAAAAAAAGACAAATAATTCTTTGCCCTTTTCTTGCAGGCTTCACTCAAGGACTGGAATTGCTCAGTGAATACAGATCACAAAGCTGCCAACAGACCTGGGAGGCAGCAGTGTTACACAGAGATCATAAGCCACGCTTAAGAGATGAGGGTTAAAAAGGAATCCAATGCTGCAGTCGGCTGATGACTTTTCCTATCTTATATCGTCCGTTAGAACACGTTTAAGCAGAATCAGAATTATTACCCGCTCTGTAGGGCTCAAACGCCCGTGTAAATGAAGCTGGGAGTAACTAGTTAGAGGAAGAAGGATTGAGGAGATTAATGTGAGCTACACTCACTTCCCTGGATGGCTCAGAGAGCTTATAACAGAATTGGGATGCTGGAAAGCAATTAAAAGAACTAACTTAAATAAATCTCTAGTGCTGAAGGTTTGCCAGCATATACCTCTAAATTCTCCTCTGATGCAAGCAGGCCCCTTCCTCCAGGGATGTTCTAACAACCTCTCAGACATCGGGATAATTATTGCAAAGTGTGACCCAGACTGTGGTTACTGGTATAATCAAAAAAACCCTCGGGGTTTCAAAATTAGACACAGTCTCCCCGGCGGAGCAGAGTTTCCAACTCTTGGTACCAGAGTTGTAAAGCCTGAACTTCCAACTGCAGTGTCTGCGAGGGGGGACGGCCCGGCGGGCTGGGGGGGATCTGGGGGCTGCTCACCCACGTGGGTTTTCCTTCTCCCACAGAGGATTCCTGGCAGGGAGCACACTCCAGAAGTGGCAAGGGAGATGAGGGATGAGGGCTCACAGAATCACAGAGTATCCTGAGTGGGAAGGGACCCCCAGGGATCATCCAGTCCAACTCCTGGCCCTGCACAGACCCCCAGCAATCCCACCGTGTGCCTGGCAGCGGTGTCCAAACGCTCCTGGAGCTCTGGCAGCCGTGGGGCCGGGACCGTTCCCTGCAGAGTCTGTTCAGGGCCCACCACCCTCTGGGGGAAGAACTTTTCCCTGAAATGGAGCCTCAATCTTCCCTGGCAGAGCCTCACGCCATTCCCTCGGGATGGACAGAGACAACACCTGAATGCTGTTATCCCGAGAGTAGGACACGGCTGGGGAAGCCCCTGCTCCAGCAGGCACTGCTGTTCCCTCACACCATTTTCTAAGCAAAACATATTCCTCTGATATTTCAACTCCTCAAAGTGACTGAGTGTTTGATCCCTTTGGGAAGCTTAAGGCCTGTAGTGGATTTGCTGACTTCTGGTGCCCAGGGAACTTCCACTGCCGGGATGTAAATCCTTGCTTGGTTCTAACGCGCAATCTCCAATTTGAGCGAACAGGGAGCAAGGGAAGAAATGAAATACTAATTGCAATCCAAATTGCTGCATCTTCCATCCACCCCCTGCCAACCCTGCTCCCTGCTCCCTAATCCATAAGGTCTGAGTGATGATCAGTGAATAATTAATTCGGGGGAGCTGGAGAGGGTTCCTGCAGGGAGCAATATCCCGTGCAGGAAAAGCACCGGGAGCATCCGGCGGAGCCTCGGGGTGCCCAGCGCCGCCGGGCTCCCCTCGCACGTGGCCCTGTGTCACTCACTCATCGATGACACCACGCTGGACAGGCCCTGTGCTCGCCCCCACGGACACTCACACACAGCAGAGCTGCCACCTCCTCGGGAGCAGCCGGGAGAGGCCGGGGACACCACGATCCGGGGAAATCACGGACGCTGCCATGGCGTGATGAAAACCATTCACATCCTGCTGGCACTCGGCCTTGCCGGCTGCCCAGGAGGATTATGGCCAGGCAGAGGATAAACACCAGACCCCAGGATGAGCAACTGCAGCCCTGAGCCTTTCCTTCCAATCCTCAGAAGTCAGGCATGGGTAAAAACCCTGCTCTCACCAAAGAATTCAACGTATAAATCCTCTCTCTCTGTGTATTCCCATCACCTAAAGTGCTACTATATAGCAACAAACACATCCCTAATGGAACAAATCTCCCCACACAGCCAGGACAGCAAAATATTAATAATTCAGGGTACATCCAGCCGAGTTATGTAAATCATCTGGGACTTGCCGCGGGGCGCTCTGCACCGGGATTCCTACAGGAGGCACCGGGGTTTGGGATGGGGGCGTGGGGAATCCCCCTGCAGTGGGGAGCAGGGTACAGGGCCAGCTTCATCCCCCAGACATCTGTAAACGTGAGCAAAGGGCCCAGCCTGACAGAACAGCTCTGCCTTCCCGATTCCTGCTCCATTTCCATCATTTGGAGTGAGGGAATGCCGCCCTCTGCACACCATCAATCACACACAAGGCACGCCACAGCCCTTTCTCATGTAATTACTTATATAACACACGTGGATTAAAGCTAAATTCATATTTCTGGCTTTAATTCAAATCAGTTCAGTATTTTTAAACAAATTACATTTTAATTCCAGCTAAAATGCATTGGTTTAATTCAATTAAAATCAGTTCTTGCTTTTTTTTCCATCACACCTGACCTGAATTGTGTGGAGGAGAACCTAAGTGAGACATTCTGTAGTTTTACTGAAAATTTGGATTGCAAACACTGCCAACCAGATAAGCAAGATTATATCACTATCGTAAGGTGTCCACAGGTGAACAAACTGCCTGAATTCTCACTCATAATCATTTCAGCGGCTCAATATCCTAAGGTTTTATTGAAGAACATGGCAAGGAGGAAGCATAGGTTTTCTCAGTCTGGTTTTTCCTTCCCTCGCAGCTGATGGATGAGCTTGACAGAGTTATTTGGTATTCAGGAGTCCTGGGCATCATTACAGACTCTGCACGAGCCAGAGCCAGCCCCGAGCTCCAGCTCCGGCTGCTGCCTCCAGCTACAATCAGCGGATTTCAGTGCAACAAGAACTGGGGTAACAAGGAGCACACGTCAAACATCGGCGTCTCCCGGCTCCGAACAAAGCCTTGGAGCTCTTCCCCACCTCGCTTCCCTGTTCACTCGCAACTCTTTGTCCCTCACATGGATTTTCCAATCGAGGTTTCGCAAGGTTTCAATAAAGAACAGAGCGGAAGTTGGTTTTAAAAGTTTTTTAAAAACATTCCTTTCTTCCTTCTCAGTTCTTGCACCATTTATTGCTAGAACTAATTGCCACTAGAAAAGACAGAGTAGAGGACAGCGAAGTGTGAGCCAACGTGCAATGGAGCTCTCCTCGGAGATGGGAAATTCCACGGAAGAAGGAAATTGGAGGCAGATGCCAATTGGACATCGCTCCCCCAAGCCCACACAGCGAGAGGGGCAGAAACTGAGAGTACAGTTACAGCCCATTAAATGCAGCTGCACGCGCCAGAAACAGGGAAAGTCCCCGCTCTGCCATCGTCCCGCTCCTCTGCAGCTACAGGAGATGGTTCAGTGCCCCAGCCAAACAGAACATCACCCCTTAAACAATCACCTCCCACCGAATCCACTCGCTGACCTTGCCGAGACCGCGTGATGCCAGGGTGGAACACGTGGGTAATGGGCTGGGGAAAGCAGGACTGCTCCTCTCAGCGTACAAGTGATGGCTCCATCAGGAGCAGCTCCCACTGCGTGCCAGAACCCCAGAATCCCGGACTGGTTTGGGCTGGAAGGGACCTTAAGGCTCATCTCGTTCCTCCCCTTTCCACAGAGCACGTTGCTCAGGGCTGTGGGAGGCGTCCCTGCCCACGGGAGGGGATGTTTAACCCTGGGGTAGAAGTATCTCAGCATCGATTGTAAACAAATGATAATTAAAAAGAGAAGAGTCTAGAAGGAACAGAAAGAGTCCTCTGCTAGAAAAGCTGCAGTGATGGCATTTTCTTTCTCTTTTTTTTTTTACCTTTGAGGTTATTGACATGAAGAGTAATGCTAATGTAATTGCACTGAAATTCATGCACATGAAAACCTCACCAGGGCAAAGCCAGAAGAAATGGTCTGTTTGGAAACAAACCCTCGATGCAATGGAGTAGCAGTGTCTGTCTTCGACCTGCGGAGTATCAGGACACCCCGGCGCAGCAGAACCGTCGCCCAGGCTCAGCCCGCGCTCCAGGGCCACGAGCAGAGCCCTGTGCTTGTAGCCCTGAGGTGTGCACCGCTGCAGCAGCACATCGCAGCTGCCAGGCGACGGCCACGCCAGCGGTAATGTGCATTCAGAGCGGGAGAGCAGCAAAACGAAAGCAGCATCCTCGTATCCATTAATCAACCTGATCCTCGGCCGCGCAGACAATGCCTGCGACTGCCGGCGCTTCCCAAACATCCCTCACGCGCTAACCAGCTGCAGCTGGAATACAATGCTTTGATTACAAACGTCAGAAAGATAGAGCCGAAAATTAACTTCTCCTTATTTAGTAGGTTTGGAGAAATGCGGCTTCACGCTACACTAATTCAGTGCCCTCAGTATGAAAACTCCCCATTAGGATGTCTCGTCAAATTAGAGCCGCCGATCCAACGATGTCGTCTCCCTGCTCACACAACGCTCTATTTTGTAATTAAGCAGGACAGGGAAACAATGGCCTCGCGCATAGAGAAAAGGTCAGGGATGCAAAACATATTTTTGCAAGCTAATTGTAAGATGCATGAAGCCAATTATCCCAGCAGCGCTGCATATGCCGAAGCAGGAAGGATTTTCTAATTTTGCTCCGTGACTCCGAGTCGAGTCAAGGCGCCGGCTGCACCCCGTGGGGCACGGGGCTGAACTGGGAAAGAGGCTGTGAAAACTCTGCCGTGATGCTGTGAGTCTGTGAAAACCATTCCAGCCTCTCAGCCCTTCCCCTGACGTTTATGATGACTTGAAGAATTACTGGGAGTTAATACAGTCTTTGCAGAAAGGTATTAGGCATGACCCCCTGCCCCATCAGGACGCGGGTTTGAATGTGTGCGATCAAGGGAAGTGTTTCTGCATTCCTCTGAGAACGGGGAATGCGTTTACCTCAGGCAGCCTCTGAGACGAGTCACAGGTATCTGCAAAAGCCAAATTAACAGCAGGAACAGTCGAGACCTTGCTGCTGCCTTGGGAGAAGCTGAAAGGCCCCACGTTGCTCTCAATCCATCTCTGTCCCTCTTGGAGTTATTAAATTAAGATTTTTGTTTCTTTTAATGCCTCATTAAAAAAAACCTTTTCAAAATGCCCTCTTTCCATTAACATTTTCCTTTTTAAAATATCTAAACTTCCTAATACCATGAGAAGAAGATGAGGAGCGTCACAGTTTATGGAGAGAAATGGTAATTTCTTCCTGCATCTCTCCTTCAAAGCAGCTCTCTCCAATTTTACTCCAGCCTCTTAACACAGCCATTAATTAGAGATCAGTAATTAACTTTCTGGTTCAAGAAATATTTTGCAAAGGAACCCCATTAAAAGGCTGATTTGCATATTCCAGGACAAAGCAGCCTTGGTATAGAGGCAGGTACTTCATGAGGCCAGTCTGAATTCTGAGGCTGTCCTTGAATCTCGATTTTCTGCTGAAATCTGTTCCCTGAGGTGGGCGTGGGGACAGACACCGCCCTGGCACGAGTGATGTGGGGGCTGCTGGATGCTCCTGGCTGTGCCAGATGCCTTATTCTATTTATTTATGTCACTCACTGCTGATGGGGCTGGATGAGTCTGGTGTTTCCTCACAGGATCTCCCTCGCAATCAAAGCCAGAGCCCGGCTGTCCCCGTGTGCTGTGCCACCCTCCAGGGGGTCCCCACGGGTGTCCCTACTCCCAGAGCCCCTTGGATAAGGCCGTTCAGCAAGGAGCCAGAGGAGCAGGCAGCTCTCCAGAGCCGAGAGCCCTGCGTGCGTTCTGGGCTCTGCCAGTGCCCTGCTCTGCAGGAGGAGTCACTCCCCTCTCCACTTCCAGAGGAAATGGAGCAACTTCCTCATCCTTCCTCAGGCAGCACTCTCCATATTCTCATCAAACTTAACCAATTCCATCATGCCTGAAAATATTTGGCGTCTCAGGTTTGTTGGGAACACACAAATGGTAATTAGAGCTCCAAGAACTCCCAAACTGAGTTTGCTGCAGGAGCACAGACGTTCCTCAGCTCCTGATGCACAAAATGAGCTCTGGGCACGTGGAAAGCTCCTACAACACAGCACGGGCACTACAGCAGGAATTAACTGTGCTGCAGTACGTGGCTTGTGCAGCTCCTCCTCCCTCTGGGGCTTAGAAGCAAAAATTTTGGATGGGCTAAAGACAAAAAAGAATTTGAAGAGGAAGTCTCAGTAGTGCAAGTTGCTGCTGTTATCAATGCAGGGCTGTACCCCTTCCAAGGCTGAGGCTCATTTAACAATCAACCATATGCTCAGGCTTTTGTAGTGCCAATAAAAGCTTAAATAGAAAGTTATCTCCTTGAATTATAAAGAAAAAAAACCCCAAACCCTTGCAAAATAATCACAAATGTTGGTAATCCAGAGTCCTGTAGCATTAAATGGATTCCAGGGGCACTGAGGAAAGGTGCCCCCAGCAATGATCAGTTCAGGGATTACATCAGAACACAGAGTTCCCATTTTTCACCAAATCACGACAATCTGAAGGCATTTGTCCCGCACGGTGATGCTGTGACCCTGCCCTATCAGGGCTGGGGTAAAATCACCTTTGCCACCACAAGAAAACAAGCAGCACTGCACCCCCAGCAGTAATTAACAACTGCAGCAGAACAAGCTGCTCTCCCTTCTCTGGCTCTGCTCCCTGAGCTCCATGTCCAACCCAGGAATTTTCTCCATCACCAATTTTGCAGGAGAAATGTGGGTCCAATTAAGAAAAATCCATCTGCCAAATGCTTGATTTGTGGCTGATTCCAGAGGCCACTACAAAGCCAAGCATTCAGCGCTCCGCGATAAAAACTTAGCGAGCTGCTGTAATAAATCAGGAGGCAGGAGACGTTGTTAGCAAAAAGCCACTTTCTGGAACCCTTTTCAGCTCTAACAAGCAATACGAGCAGCCAGCAAATTGAAAGGAACACTCACTCCACAATCCCCCTTCAGATCTCACATCTACATACTCTGATTTTACCCAATTAATGCACCTCTCCTACAGAGGGAGAGTCACACTTGCTCCAATTTTGCTTCTTTTACTCACTATCAATAACTGCATTACTGTTACTGTAACAGGAAAATCACCACTGTGCACAAGACTGGCAAAATTTGGCCAGTTCCACCCATGTGAACCCCACAGGAATTTAGTGAAATGTATTTGTTTATATTCCCTGCTCACACACACGCCACATCCATGCGATTGTGTGCCTGAACATGCGTGTGCACAGTTCATGCATTTCATATATTCATCTGCAGGGTGAACAGGACATGCAGGGAAAGGAAAAATAAAGGAACTAAGAGGCAGGAACAGTCCCAATTTAGATACAAAGGAGCCAAGTAACAGAAGCATTTACAATCTACTGTAGCTCAACATTTCAGCCTGGAGTGTTTTGACTGCATTTACTGCACTATTCATTTCTGCTGTGGCATTTCTGCAAAAATTGGCCCACGCTCCAGAACAGAACACCGTTATAATGGTGACTTCCACGAGCAGAGGAGTGGTTCCTGAACAATCAGCTTCGATACAAGATGGAGTCAAGAATCAAATATTTAAGAGGCGAATATGCCAATACCAAATGCTTCTGTGAAACAGTTCTTGGATGACAAGCAAGACAAGCACGGCAGAAAACGCACGAGAATGATCTGAAAGACCCGAGCCCTTTCATATACATTGTGCATTTACAATGGGATGGGAATGTTCAGGGAGATAAAATTATCTTCTGTAACCAAAGCCTCGCTGCACGACTGAGAGGCCCAGCTGCTGCTTTTCTTTCACCTCTTGGAGAGCAACAGTCCCTAAGGCCAACTCTCCTGCGGAGGGCTCCTGCTCACCTGACAGATCTGACACCGCCATGGCAGCGAGGGACCACGAGCCTGCTGTCAAAAGCCACAGAGTCTCAGTGTCCTGCAGCTCAGGGATGGCTGTGTAGCACAGAGAAGTGTGGTTTTGAGTGCTGCCTGCCTAGCAGAAGGTCTGATCGCAGCTATCATGAAGGTACCGTTCATTCTCCGTTTCTCATACTCATATAAACAAATCCTTGCTTATTCCAGGCTGCCAGGTGCCACCTCTCCTCTGTGCCACCCTTCAAGCTCCACGCTGCAAATGCACTCCAGCATTCCCCGAGTCTCTGTAAGGGCAAGGAGCTGTACATCTGCCTCTGGAAGCCCAGCCAGCTCCGGGCTCTTGTGCTGGGAGGGCAGGGAAATTACACGGCTTAATTTGGGAAAATGACTCTGGCTGCAGGGCCAGCCAGAACAGTTAATTCCCATGTCCTACCCTGCCAAGTCACAGAACGAAACAAAACTCAGCCAGGTAGAAAGAAAACACTGCCTAATCTGCCTGTTCTTCGAGCAAAGCAGCAGCACCGTGGGCACATTCCCGGCCCCCGGCTCCGCTCGCTTCCCTCTGGAACACAGTGCCCTACTTCGAGCATTTGGGAAAACTGCAGCACAGGCATTAAACCAACTCTGCCTGCCCAGATAGTGATCCCTGAAATCTCACTCGGCACTAACCAGCACAATCATTGTACTTGCAGAATCCAGCAGGAAAAAGCTGAGAGGCTGCACTGGGTCAGGTAAGGAAAAATCCAGATTGGCAATTGTTGTTTGTGGGCTTCAGAAGCTCCTCCACTGAATAAGCACAGCTAAACCAGAGTAAGTTGTCATTGCTTTTCAAAGTGAAGCATTTACTCACTGGGTCCTCAAGCACCACCCTGGTGTGTTAAACTGCCTCTGCTCCGAACTGGTCACACCAGGGCATGTCCAGCCTGGCGGAATTTTCACACACAGACTTTCCCTGGCACTTCAATATTTCTGTCACTCCCCAAAATGATTTGTTTAAGGTTGAAGGATCTTCCTTTTGGAAGCAAACCACTGGTTTGTTCCTGGGGTTGGTAAAGGAATCTGTCCTCCCCAACCATGACCTTGATCTGCATGTGAATTTACACACGAATTTACCTCGAACGGTGCCTGTCTGATGCTTGCCCTGACAGAAATCTGCACATACATAAACACAAACAAATCCACTACAGAGCCGCTCTACTTTCTAACCAGCCGAAGAACAAACCCAAGGTCTCATTTCTCTTTTATTTAGCTCGCAATTTGCACCAGTACTGTCCACCCCACGTGAAATGCTTTATCAGATCCATCTGCACATTCCCTGCAACACATCCCTGCCGGACCGAGCTCCTGTCATGGCTCAGACAGGAGCAGCAGCTCAGGCCACGCGCCGAGCTCCATGTCCGTGTAATGCCGGCACACAACGGCGGGCTGGAGCCGGGAGTGTGAGGGGGGAGACGGGGATTTGGGGAGATTACGGCTCTTATTGTTCCTCGTTATTGTTCACGCCGTGTGTAACCCGGTTGTGAGCGGTGTAGTCCAGTGCGGGAGCATCCCTCCCCTCCCTCCCTCACCTGCATCAGTCGGCTCTGGCTGCTGCATCTCTGTGCTATTTATACGCTGGTGCATCAATTTAGGATTTATTGGGGAAGAGAAAAGCAGAGCAGTCAGGCTTCTCTGCACCTGGAATTTAACCTGAAAAGGGAGTGCTCGCACCGTGTCTTCAGCAACAAATTAAAACTACCCCTCTTGCAATTAACCAAGTCTACTCCTATCAGAGATGCAGCCCTTGCTCTGAGTAAGATAAGCAAGATCTTAACAAGAGCCGGGAAAATCAATATCCTCCTTGTCTCTCCCACACCCTCCGCGAAACGTCCCCTTACCTTTCATGGTCCACGCTCCTGAAGCCAGGTAAAATGTGCCGGAAGCTGCTGTTCCTGTCGAGCTTCGGTTGGCTCTTTGTCCGTTTGATGGAGCCTTTAAGCCGGCGGCTGAGGAACCCCTGTGGGGTGAGACAAGAATACTAAATTACAGGGCGGAGGGGAGCGGGCAGCGGCAGCGGTGCCGCCCGTGCAGCCGGGCACGGCGTCCTGGGCAGCTCCCGCATGAGCGGCGCTGGCAGCGCCTGGCGTCAGCCAACATCTGCTCTCGGCGCTGCCGGCCGGGGCTGCGGCGCGCCAGACTCCCCGAAGCCTCCGTTGCCCTGGCAACCATCAGCTCCCATAAAAATCCCGTCTGAAAGGCGAGACTGGCACATCGCGGCTCCTGACGGCAGCAGGGGCTGGGCGCGGGTCCGGCCGCCCCGGCCCAGACGCCACCCACGCCGGGCTCAGGGGCACGGCTCCGTTACCTGCTCCATGGCCGGCACGGCCGGGCTCGGGGACAGCCGGGCTCGGGCACAGCCGGGCTCGGGCACAGCCGGGCTCGGGGACAGCCGGAATCGGGGACAGCCGGGCTCGGGCACAGCCGCGCTCGGGGACAGCCGGGCTCGGGCACAGCCGGGCTCGGGGACAGCCGGGCTCGGGGACAGCCGGGCTCGGGGTGCCGCGTACACGGACCGAGCTCGCCCCGAGCCCGGCCCAACACCGCCCTCGGGCTCGGGGCCACAGGCACCACCTCGGAGAAGAAAGAGAGCCCGGCTCGCTCCTTCTTCTCCGCCGAGCCTCCTCCCTCACGGAACATAAGTCACGGCTCCTGGAGAGCTCCACAGCAAAGCCAGCACTAAACGTTTTAATAGCAAAGCTTCTAATGTGTTATTTGCTTATTGTTAGGAGTTAATGTTCTACATAATCTGAACATTACATTTAATCTCTCCGCTAAATAAGGCAATAAAAGTACACCGCTACTGTGCTGGCCGGCATCTCCAGCGTAGGAGAATGGCCTGAGAGGGTCAAGCACTCTGGCCGGAGAAAGTGGGGGGGGCATTTTAAAGAGAAACCAGGATTCCGGGGCGAAGCCTGAAGGTGTGTTCCTCTCATGGACCATCACACTAAAGAAATAAACCAGCTCCACATAAACCACTCAGAAATCCCCCCAGAACCCGAGGTTCTGCACACGCCGCTTCCCTTCCCCAGCCATGGAAAGGGGGGAGATATCCCGGATCCAGCACGGATCCTGACGCGTGTAAGGAGGGCAATGTGGGAGTGCCAGAGCAGCATCCCAGCCATGCCCGCAGTGCACCCTGGGCTCCAGGCAGGAGCCGCAGGAGTTTCTCCACTCAGCATACAGGAATGGATCCTTAGCAGCTCCCTTTTATAAATGAATACCTTTAATAAGTCTTGCAGGGAGATAATCACAGCCTGACTTCTATGGAGCCTGTCATTTGTCCATGCCATTGAAACACTCCTTCCCCACCTCGGGTATTCACGGCTCGCATTATGTCTTTCTCAAGCTGCAAAATCTCCCCGGGCACTGTGTGTGGCTCTTGTTATGGAAGCGACTTTCCTGTTTGTAAGTGCACCAAGAATCTCAAACATCTAGATAACCAAAGGTGTTTCACATTTATTAAGTGCCACTTTACTTACAAACGAGCTATGGAACATGCATTCATGTGAACTGAGTATTTCTCCCGGCGCTATTTGCATGACTGAAATAGCAGGAGGTATAAAACACAGGCCATCACACCGAACACTTTGTCATCCTGCACAAAGCCAACGTGAGAGATAACAAAGGCCTTTTCCAAAGGCTTCTGTCCCTGAGAGATACCTTTGGAGAATTTTTATAGTATAGAGAAGCGTGGCTGTGAAAAGCAAATTTGAGGATTTGCATTATCGAAAGCATTGTTAAGATATTTCCCTGAGTACTCAGACCTCAGCCAGCCTCCCACTCATCCTATCAGCCTGGTATCACCCCATACTCATCGTATCAGTGTGATATCACCCCATACTCATCGTATCAATGTGATATCACCCCATACCCATCCTATCAATGTGATATCACCCCATACTCATCCTATCAGCGTGGTATCACCCCATACTCCTCATATCAACTCGGTATCACCCCATACTCATCCTGTCAATGTGATATCACCCCATACTCATCCTATCAGCGTGGTATCACCCCATACTCATCGTATCAACTCGGTATCACCCCATACTCATCCTATCAACTGACTATCAGCCTCACACTCATTCTATCAACCCTCCACACTCTTGTTCCCCTGACTGGCCTGGCTCTGGTTTCCTGCTCTGGACACCGGCCAGTATTTGCTGTGAAGGGAAATTCAAAAATACATCACTGGCCAAACACCTGATATTGCCCTGAACTCCTCTGGTGAGCGGGTTTTGGCCCAGGAGTGAGAGACTGGAGTTCCTCAATCCCTGCCAGCCCACCCATAAATATGTCCTCATTTTATCAAGCCACTCCTTCAATCCAGGAACAGCTTTGAACTCTGGACAGGGAATTGTTAAGGAAAAACCCAAATGCCATCTGCAGCCAATGGTGACATTTTTCTTCCTCCATCGTGTATTCCACAGCTCCACAACTGTTCCATGACTCGTGCAGGATTTGGAAATTAGAATTTAGGGTTGCAGCAAGACATTACTTTCCTTCTGTTTCCCATTGTTTTTACATTTGTTGCCACCAGAAGGAGATCACTCTGAGCCATTTTCCGTTTTCATTGCCAGCTTCCTTGGGAGAATGAGATGTCAGAGACTTTAATGCTGATAAATTATGCTGCTATAGTGATACTTTGCACCTCCACAGTGCACACCAGAGATCAGAAAGTCTAACGTGTGAATTAATACCTTCTGTAATTTTTAGATGGGCTAAGAAAAAAAGACAGAAATTTGTCTGTGAAAATACAAGAGAGAGATTCTGACCCGGGGTGTGACCGCCGAGCTTTCCTAGTGAGATCATAAGGACACGATCCATTTCTTCTTCATTTACGACTTTAAACAACATTTGATTCTGATCTCCAGACAAACAAGGCTAATCCCACCCTCGGAGCGCTGCCTGCTCCTCTAGCTGAGCCGCATTCTTCTCAGTTCCAGCAATTAAAGCGCTGCCCTTTGCATGCATGTTCTTCTGACACTTTTAAGCTTGCACTGAGAACTGTCTAGGGCAGAATTGTGTCTTCCTGTGTGTGGGCAGCATTCACCACCAGTAAAAATATCTTCACAGAGATTCAGTACTGAGAAAGGTTTCATTCAGAAGTTAATAGTCTCTGTGAAACGACAAAACCCTGAAATCTGCAGAGCTCAAGAATCCCTTCAGAGAGAGTAAATCACGAAATATCCTTTACAGTGCGAGCAGAGGCACCGGCCTAAGGGCTGAGCCAGGGGAGACCTTGCAGGGTCTTTAGAGACAATCCCCGTGGGCAAGAGCAGGACCCCAGGCAGCAGCGCACAGGGAACGGGGCACAGAACCCACCAAGCCTGGCGAGAAAACGGGATCAACGCGGAACCACAGAGAGCTTTGGGCTGGGAGGGCCTTACACAGCACCCAGTGCCACCCCTGCCCTGGCAGGGACCCCTCCCGCTGTCCCAGTGCCACCCCTGCCCTGGCAGGGACCCCTCCTGCTGTCCCAGTGCCACCCCTGCCCTGGCAGGGACCCTCCCGCTGTCCCAGTGCCACCCCTGCCATGACACGGACCCCTCCCGCTGTCCCAGTGCCACCCCTGCCATGACACGGACCCCTCCTGCTGTCCCAGTGCCACCCCTGCCCTGGCAGGGACCCTCCCGCTGTCCCAGTGCCACCCCTGCCCTGGCAGGGACCCCTCCCGCTGTCCCAGTGCCACCCCTGACACGGCAAGGACCCCTCCCGCTGTCCCAGTGCCACCCCTGCCCTGGCAGGGACCCCTCCCGCTGTCCCAGGCTGCTCCCAGCCTGTCCAGCCCGGCGTGGGGCACTCCGGGGATGCGGGGCAGCCCCGGGTGCTCTGGAACAGGCCGAGCTCCCACTGAGCGCTGATTTCTCTTTGCGAGGGCACGGGCGTTGCTTTCCTTGCTTTGTTTCTGCCGTTTTGCCTCTGACATCTCCAAGCCCCGAGTACAATCGCTCTAATCACAAGAGCTGACTGAAGTCATAACAAGACACAAAGAACGAAGGCAGAGGAAAACAAAACAAATCCTTTTGAGGAATGGCTTAATCACAAGCACAGCAACTTCAGCTAAACCAGGATGGCACAATTCAAAACAGCACCATGAAATCTGCTGTGACTCGGGCTCTTTCCTTACACGTTTGACAAACCCAAAATCTGGTGCCATCATCTCGCTGCACACTGAGTAAGGTGGGACTCTCATTTAAATTTTTCTTCCTTATCAAATTTGGCACTTTCAATTGCTCTAGAACCCGGAAATAATCTTGTATTATATTATAATGTTTGAATATTTTTGGTATTGTAACACTTTTAAAGCATATGTGCAAACCCATGGGCACCATATGCCTTTGAGATGCAGGAACTGTAGAATTCCACACACCCCGGGGCAACAAGAGGAAAAAAAACCACAACCTAGAAAGAAGAGCGAAAAAGGGAGGGGGACAAAACTGAGCAGAGTGTTAATGACAGCAAAATCTGGAGCTCCTGTTTCATTAAACACAAAGTAATGATGCAAGTCCTGTGTCTGGAGCCGACTCCCACACCAATAATGTTCACTCGCAGCGAACCCACACGATAAAGTTATAAAGGTAAAAATTCAGCACCATGGAAACACAATGGAGATAAAATTGAAAAAATGATGTATCAATAAATCAGGCCGGGTGCCTCACGAGCAGCTCTGCTTGGAGGAGCCCCGGCAGCTCCCCGTGTTCTCTAAGGCAGGGAACGGGGAGAGGCCGGGGCAGGGTGAGGGCCTGGACTGGGAGGGCACTGGGAGGGCACTGGGGACACTGGGGGGCACTGGGGGTGCTGGGAGGGCACTGGGGGACACCGGGAGGGTGCNTCACACACACCTGCAGCAGGAGGTGACAGATCTCCAGGTGTCCCCTCTGCGTGGGGACTGGGGACACTGGGGTCCCATAAATCCCATACTGGGGACACTGGGGGGCACTGGGGGGCACTGGGGGCACTGGTCAGACAGCAGCACAGACACACCCCTGGCTCCTGCTCTCGCCCCAAACCCGCCCGGAGCAGCCCTGCCGAGGCAGATCACAGAACTACTGAACAGATGGGGTTATTTTTATAGTCCTTCCACATCTTTTTGTTTTAGTTCAAGCAAACCTCTACTCCAGGCGACATGAGAGGACATCAGAATTGTTTTCACTACTCGTATCAAGGAAACTGCTATAAATAAGTATAATAATACTAATAATCAGTATTTTCTGAGTGTTCAAAGGTAATGCAGCCTTCCATCCTCGGTCTCCACGTGTCCTGCTGTGGCAGGGATAAGGTACAAACTGGGAGTAAATCTTTTCTACCAGATCCAGCCTTATTCTGGGCTTCACAATTTTTATTTTTCATATTAAACTTAATTTAATTCTGGAATTAGTTTGGGTTTTTTTCTGCTCCTGCACAGCACATGAAAATACCCTTTGATCGAGGCTCCACTGAATGGATAATTAATATTTGTATTTGTGAAACAAGTAGAGCTGTGCCAACTCTACGCATCCTTTTATAGCCACGAATGTTCCAAACAAGTGAGTTTACCCATTTCTACAACTACCAATGTTAGCCTCAGCTTTCCAAATAAAAGAGAAACCTTTTTGGGGAGCACCTGATTCCATTTGTTACCAGGTAAGGACACCTAAGTGCACATTTTCACCCTTCTCTCTGCAGAACACGACCGCATTAAGCTGCCCCAAGAATGCAGAGACCAAAACGCCACCGAGGCTGAGTTCAGGCACCGTTTGTGTCTCTCGGAAGCCCAAGAACAGAAAAAATCCCCTGAGTGGTCCCTGGCACTGCAGCAGGGCAGGAAGGGAATTTCTGTGCAGCACTGACCTTTATGGATCAAATATTTTTCATTTGTTCAGCGTTGGAGGAACAGGCCTGGAAGTGTCTGTAGCCCCTCAAACACTTCATCTATCATTTATTTCTGTCGGCTCTTTTGATTTG
Organism: Pomatostomus ruficeps; assembly: GCA_013400735.1. Taxonomy (NCBI): domain Eukaryota; kingdom Metazoa; phylum Chordata; class Aves; order Passeriformes; family Timaliidae; genus Pomatostomus; species Pomatostomus ruficeps. The sequence continues at coordinate 12,600 of VYZT01055118.1, read as the reverse complement.
AACTTTGGAGCTCTCAGTCGCGCTGATATCCTGCAGCTCGGCTCCTGTCAGGTGTGATGAAGGGCTCTGCTCAGGTGACCGAGCGCTCGGCCCCCATGGAATTCCCTTCCCCAAAACCTGCATTTCCAGGACACGCAGGGGCTGTTTCGAACTTGGCCACATGCGAGGCAGGAGAGTGGCAACCTTGAGGCTCAAGACACCCCCAAACTTACGAGAAACCTGCAGAAACCTTAGGAAATTCTATTTTCACAAGTTTAGCAACCAACACGCCAAATTCTGTTTGCACGGCAAATCCCAGCTTGCTCTGATCGTGAAGATTTGCCCACTGCAATCCCAGGGAAAGGGAAAAGGAGAGCAAAGTCTGCAGAGCGGGAGAGGGGTGAACTTCAGAGGAAAAGCAAAGGAGTTTATTCTCTCTGCACCTAGAAATGCACGCACAGACTGGCGTGCCCGTGGTAACTGGCAATAAAAACTGCAGTCCTCCCGCTGTGGTTGGACTCGTGCTCGGCATGCGGAGCTGAGGGATAAACAGGGAGATGCAGCTCTCGGGATCATGAGGGGATGTCCGGCAGCCAGGCCACAAAGCAGCCCCGCGATGTGAGGAGCCGCTCGTGTTGTCAGTGCTGCTCAGCAACACTGCCCTGCACGGCCAGAGATCCGGCAGCTCTGCAGAGCCACTGCAAACACTCAGCTCTGCCCTCTGAAACATCACAGGAGGATGCACGGATGTCCCCAGGTCACCCAGGGGACAGCGTGGCTCTGGCCAGGGCAGGAAAGCTGGAATTACGTGAAGTGAGAGGCACCGAGGGTTAATGATGGATACGGCAAATCTGACACGTGAGTTTCTGCAAATCACAGAGAGGCAGCAACAACAGAACCCAGGAACACACAACACCTCAGCCCTCTCCCACCTCTGGCCAATACGGGATTGCGGCTTGAGCTCAATTTTTGTAAAGATTTTACCGATCTTAATGAAACTGCCTTGCTCACGGGGCCTTCTCCCGCTGCCCTGGAGACAGAATTCCATGGACTGGCAGCTCTCAGCTCAGGACAGCCTCCCTGATACTTCCACCTAAACGCTTCTTTGCAGAATTTCACTCTGTTCCTTTTCTGTTCTTTTCTACCAGGGGAAGATTCCCTTCCCAGCCTTTGGAAAGGTAACAGAGACCTTGGCAAGTGTGGGTCTGGATTCCCCAATTAGCACTGAGGACTTCCATGGAACACGGACAGGGAACAGGTGGGACATTAATAAAGGATGAAGGAATTCAGGAGGAATCCAGAAGACAACCCCACTGCGACACGTTGTTATTCAGGGATCACCTGCTTCTTCAATTTGGATTCCTTTGTTCTCCTATTAAAACAAACCCACCCTACTCTGGATTATTTGTTCCCAGCTCCGTAATTATCATAATGTCAACATTTCATACCCCAACAAGACAGATAAATATTCCTGGGGAAGGCAGGAGAAGGGTAATGGAGCAATCAGGGACGAACGATGCAGAGACAGACACGGGCAGAATGCAAGGAACCCTGAGCAACCCCAGTTATCCACCAGAGAGAGCGGCCCTGGGCACAGCCTGACCCGGGGCGGCCAAGCCAGGACGGCACCGCAGGAGGATTTCGGGGGGACGGAGCGGTTTCTTATTTAACAGGGACAACAGAGTTCTCCAGCCCAGAGGACAAACTGCTGCATCCCAACTCCCAAACATCCTGATCCAGGTCCCTTGGGCGTTTGCCGAGGGCTAAGGTGCCTGGGAGCGTTCAGGAGCTGCACTTTGGAACAGCGGGTCACTGGCCACTGGGCTCCCGACAACACACCAGGTACACAACCTGTCTAGGAATAGCTGCCATCAACCACTGCGCCCTTCTATTGCAGGAAAAAATCTATTTTTTCATATAAAGCAGATTGTGAAAGAATTAAATTAATCTCCGAAATGAGAATATACCTTCTAAAAGCCAGTCCCCAGGCAGATCTGCGCTTCAACGAGCTTACTGTCCAAGGAGGGAGAAAGCAGGGCACGCTGGTGGAGGTGGGAGAGCAGGTGGGAGATGCTGCCAGGGGGACGCTTTTGGCCGGTCACAGAGGAGGGGAGTGAGGCAGAGCTGTCCCAGTGATTTGCTCCCCTGCCTGTGCTCAGAGAAGCTGCAAAGCCAGGATTACCTCTCCAGTGCTCATTCCTACGCCAGCCCTCCAACCAGCCCAGCGCTGCTCCTGGGCAAGCAGGTATCAGAGCTCTCCAGGATGAGCGATAAACACCCAGGGGAGAGGGGAAAACCATCTCCATAAATCCCTTCCCATTACTGCTCCCTTTTAACGGCCACCTTTGGATAGGATGCAGAGCAAACCGGCTCAGGAATGTGTTTTATCCCTGCTTTTCCCGCTTTGATTTATGGCCCGGGAGCAGCACAAGGATGTCCTGCTGTGCCAGGCACCTCCCTGCCCACTTCCCCCTGAAACCTCTGGAGCAGAGCGAATACTGGAAGAGAGAACCCCATTTCCCACAATATCGATGGCCAACTCTGTGTCTGCGGGAAGGTACCAGCACCGAGCTGCCTCATTTTCACTGACAAACCTTGTGTGCTTTTAGTAACACATTTTCTACAAAAGCAGCTGCCAGGCCAATAAATTTTAAAAAAGCAGTTGGTAGATGATGTGTTTAGAGTAAAAAAATATTATTATCTTTTGAATGTAGGGATTCATTGTGTAATTTTGCAGTAAAAGTTACTCATTCAAATATGAAACTCCTGTTCCAGGCAGATGCTCTTGGCTTCAAAGACTTTCCCCACATTTCTGCAGCTTAAATTGGAACATTTGTATTCAGCAATAATTACAGCTGCAATCAAACAAAAATGCTCACTTTTGTAAAGGTGTGGGGAATACCAACTGCAATTCTGATGATACATCAGTCCTGCATTTCCCCTCCCAGACACTGTGCAAATATTGAAGTTCATTTATCCTCATCTCAGAATTTATGAAAATCGCTGTTTCAGTTTGATTCACCTCCTACCTACAGCTTTGGAAAAAGGGAGAAAAATGACAATGGCAGGATAAATATAACACACACATGACACTTGCAGGAGTACCAGCCCGGCTTTCATGATTTCTCCATCCTTCAGGACACACAGATCAGAGAGCTTTTTGATTAGGAAAGCTCAGAGAGAAATGAAAACCAAGGCAAGACTACTCCCTGCTATTTTCCCCCACCTTTACTCCTTTCCTTTCCCTGCTCAGCTCTCACTTTGTGGCTGATTTTGGGCTGAGGTGCTGAGAAGGTGATGTGAGGCAGCACAAAGCTGCACAACTGACATTCCTGTTAAAACACTCACACTGAAAGATATAAACCAAAAAGAATATCCATCGGGAACTGCAGGCAAAAATTAAGTTCACTGCTGGTTGATCCCTCAAAATAATAAGACAGACATTGCAAGTGACAGATCCTATTTTTGGGTCTTAGCAGTTATTATTTCTTGCCTAATTATTATTAGCAGTGGATTTACTATCTTTAAAGCAGAATTTTGTCACCCAGCAGGAAATTTCAATTCTATCAGGCAGATTTAAGTGTCATTCACTTATTCCTTAACTATTTTTGATTTGGTTGCTAATTATCAAGGAAGGCTTCGTTGCAGAGGGCCCGAGGGCAGGGCCAGCGTGTGTCCCTCAGTCCCAGGCAGTGCCACAGCAGCTGGGACGCTCCAGGAAGGGATATCAGGGTCTCCTCCTTCACCTCTAAAAACAGCAAAACATTTTTTTCCCCTTGTGTCTGAGTGGCCTCTCTCCAGGAGCAACCTGTACCCACCACCCCTCGTCTTCTCCACGGGACTCCTCGTAAAAAGGAAAGGAAAAGTGGCCCTGAGTTTACTCAATTAAAGTAACCTTAATTCTTTATTCCAGCCGGGCCAGGCTGTCCCATGATGGGAATGCCACGGAGATGACCTTGCAAGAGGCAGGAATGAAGGGAGGGGACGGGGCAGGGACAGGGACAGGGACAGGGACAGGGACAGGTTCCGCCGCTCACGGTGAATTCCACTCTGCAGAGCCGTGCAGGGAACTCCACGGAGCCATTCAGGAAATAAAGACATGATTAGTTCTGGAGCTAATTTCCTTGGTGCTTTGAAAAATGTTGCAGGGAAGATATGATCCACTGTAATTATGGAGGAAGATAAAGACAAGAAAGTTGCTGGCGGAGCGCCAGGCCCGGGAACACCTGAACACCTCAGGAAGAGCAGCAGAGCTCCCCCAGCTCTCTCTCAAATGATCCTTGATGCCTGAGCCATGAATATCACCGGGAAAAAGAGTGCGGGGAGGACAAACACTATTGCTTATCAGAGTGCAGCGCTGAGGAGCAGTGACAGCACGGAGGAGAAAGGCAATCTTGTTTCCATGGCAACTAAAGTTTGAACAAAGTCTATCGAAATCAATGTCATCTTCAATGCTCCACCCAGAGCCACGGGAGCGAGGTTCCTGCGCTCCGTGTCCCGAGTCCACGCAGGCAGCGGGCGCCCGTGGAGCCGGCCCGGCTGCTGCAGGCGGCTGCGCTCGCTTTGGAACGACAGTGGCACCACCTGGAGGAACAGCCTCACTCGGAGGAAGGAGAAACCTCCAGAGCAACTTCCAACCCATCCAGCTCGGCTGCCCTGCTCTGCACAGGGGCCACGGGCTCCTCCGCGTCTGCCAAAGCTCAGCCGCCTCCAGGCTGAACGACACGGACAGGGCACCTGAGCTGGGCTGGGGCTCTCTCACCTTTTCCTGCCACAGCGCCTCATTATTATCCAGGTACACAGGTGCCGTGTGACCCATCTGCAGCGAAATTATGGCTCCAAATATGTTCTGGCAATTAAGGAGAAGTGTTCGGTCTAAACTAGAGAAAAAATCTGTCTCAGAAACAAAACTTGGTAGAAATGTACTGAAAACTGTTCAGGGTGAACTGTGGCGATGCCACACATTTCTGTTAATTCCAGTGCGATGAACTCAGTGTTTAAGATAATACCAATATCCCTGAGCTAACGCAGTACAAATGCCAAGCGGAGGAAGTTCAGAGCTGAAGGTCCTGATGCAATGGGCGCTCCGTTCCACTGAAGGTCTCCAGGAGATGCAGATAATGCCTCCCACTCTCTGCCTTGTTTGCTGAAAGCACAATGTCAGTGCTATTGAAAGAGGGAGACTGGAATGTGTTTATTATCCTACCTTTCATATCTGCAGGACAATTCTTTATCTGTGACCCAGAAACAAATTAAAGGGACGCTGTCATGTTGTATATTCTAATGGCCCTCTTTTCTCCCTGCTACCAGCAATCTGAGAGTTTTCAGTGCCCAGAGGTTTAAACAAATTGAAGCTTTTGTTTGTTTACTTTCTGCCTTTCACTCACTCCGCAGAAATGAAACCAGTCAGGTCCATTTGCCTCCCCACAGCCTATCAATTAGTCCAGGCTGTTTGCATTTCGGCTTCCCGGGAAGAGACTCAAACACTATCACATTTTTTCTGTAGTCGGTTTGAAATGAACGTTTCTGTTCAAATCATTCCTTGGAAATGGAAGTCTCTAAAGAATGGATATGGATCCAAGCGTGTTGCTGAAAAATCCAGGGAGATCCTGAGATTGTTTCTCTGTCTTTGTGGGAGGAATTAAAACAAAAATACCAGAGCACCTGAATGTACATTGATTTGTTAAATTACTAAAAAAAAATGCCAAAGAAACACGTTTTAGAGAGTAAAGGCCAGTCATCTGGCCAGTTTAAACCACTTTCACCATTTTGAATGGTGCCTTGAGTTGGTTTTGCTCCTCATGAGAAGACCGGCAGCACTACTACACAGCCCCAGCTACTCTGTACTGATTTGGAATGATAGGGAAAGTGGTATCATCTTCCCAGGCCTTGGTTTCCCATTTATTTCCAGGCATTATGGTAAATTGCAACCCCACCGTGCCTGCAAGCCTGAATTCATTCGGATTGGCAGAACACTTTAACAGCTCCAGATGAAAGGTGCTACAGAAGTGCCAAGTACTATCACTGTAATTATCATTCAATATACACTGATCAAAAGAATGAAATGTGAATTAGCATTTCCTATTAGCCCTACTTACTGCCTAAATGTTAAATATTCCTCCCATGGGCTCTCTCCATGAAAACACACAGGGGCTGTTGGCATTTCTCATCTGGCTACACCACTGCTTCCCCCGGAGTGGAGGAATGGAGAGGTCTGAGGAGAAGAGTCACCAAATCAGGACCACAACACAGCTTTATCCCACAAAAACCTGCTCAGCCTCTCTGGGGAGAGGGAGTTTGGAGCTGCTTTCTCACTCTCACTCCTTCCCTTCTCATTCCTGGCACAAGGAACCTGTCCCAGTTCCAGTTCCAAGGATTTTCTGCTGTTTGCCTCCCTGGGACCCTGAACCCTGCTCTGACTCGTGGGTTTCACACAGCCCAGAGGGATCGGTCCAGTGTCCTCAGAGGCTGAGGAGTGCAAACATCTGGAGTAGCTGAACGAAACCGATGGAATTGTGCCAATTTAGACCCTCTGCAGAGCCAGGCAGCTTCCTGGCACATTTGTTTCCCCTTTCCCACCCGAGAGCTCCACAGTGTTTGACTTTTCTTTCCCCAGACGCTTCCCTGTTTATCCACTGCCCAAGCTGCACACATGAGGCAGTAATGTGAATTCCTGCCGTCCCCACCATTTCAGTGGTGTTGGGGCACAGAAATTCAGTGATTTGTGGCATTTCCCTCTCGGTGGAAGCTGCAGATCAAACCAGGGGCTCTGCCTGGGCCCTGTGAGGACCCTCACAAAGCAGCAGCCCCAGGCCAAGCCCCATCCCCTCCTCACGGCTCCCAGCAGCGCCAGCCCTGCCCCTGCCCATACACCTCGGTGTGACAGCACCCAGAGCAGGCCAGAGCCCCCCAGAACTACACCAGGATTACAGGAACGTGGCCTCGGAGTGTGGATGAAGCTGTTGACGAGCCCTTACGCTCTCCTTTTCTCTAAACTGCCCTCCAGACAGCTGCAGGCTCTGAGAAGAGACCTCCCTGGAACACACTCAGTTCAAAGAGGGAAAAAATCCATAGCCTGCCTCGCTGAGTCCCTTTCAGTGAAGCAGGTCACAACACCATGTCTTTTATGCTGTCATTCCTGTCTCCTGCTTGATGCACATCATAAATCCACAGTGGTTTGGACTGCAGCTCTGTGCTGAAATCTGACAGTCCCTCCCATCTCTGACCATGCTGCCTCCCAGTGCTCCCCAGCTGGAAATTCCAGCTTTACTTGAAAAAATCTTCAAGGTACAGGATCAGACTCATACAATTAAACACATCTTTACAGTCCGGTTCACTTTCCAATCCCTGTGCTAGGGAGCCCTGAATAGGGAAAAAGATTCCCTTTTTCAAAATGAAATTTACCCTTCATACCTTAACTAGAATTCACCTCATGTCTCATAAAGGACAAGCAAAAACTAAAGATCGAAAATACCCCCAGATTTATGTTAACAAGATGACTTAGAAACATAAGGCAGAGGGCTCTAATTTAAATAACAAGCAGTTAGAAATTTGACAACATGAGGTGCTGGCAGGGAAAGTAAGAAAGCCAAGGCATGAGAGCCCTGGGAACAAGGACTTGGGAGTGCAGGAACCCACTTACTCATTTTCACATTACAGCATCAATTTGGAGAATACTTAATTCTCTTGAAACTGAGGAGGATTTCAGAGAGGTAATTATGAATAGCTTAGCTAGTGGTTAACACCAGAATTGGGAATTAGAAATGAAGGAATTCGGCTCAGGACATATTTTTGGGCTTTGGAGAACGATCAAATTTGAGTTAGTTAATTTTCCCTCTCTCAGTTTTCCCAGCTGGAAAATGAGGGTGGTAAGAAGGAAGCACCTCTGTGGAGAGCCTGGAAATGCACCCAGAAGGGATCTCGAGGTGCAGAGTCTGGGTGCTGGGGTGCTGACAAACCCTCTCCGCTGGCCGGGTGAGCCCTCCTGGTTCCTGCTGAGCAGCACCAGAGACTGGAGAGAACTCCAAACGACCTCATTTTCTCCCAATCCCTGAAATGCTCGCACCCCCGAAGCTTCCAAGCATGTCCCGTTGAACTGACAGCTACATTCTCCAAGTAATTTCTGTATTTCTTGCTGCCCCCAGCACTGGTTACCCAAAGTCAGCTGCAGCTGACAGTTTAATGATAATGGCTTTATGTTTATATATCATCTGTGATAATGTTCCTATTCTCCTTAAATCCAATCCCTGTAAAAGGGGCACTTTAATGTACGCAGCCACAGACCAAAATGATAGTAATTTTCCCTTTGAGCTGCGATGGTTTAGTAAACAATTACATTTCAATTAAAGAGGGGTGATCACGCCGAGGGAAGTGTCATTCCACTCTTCACATAATACAGGAACATAAATTCTCCAAAGTCAAATCATTATAATATAATTTACATGACTGCTTTCCAAAAAAAAAAATTAAAATGGAAAATAGAGTGTATTATGCAGAGGCAAAAACTTGGGGAAAAAAATCCCTCGATATCTTGTCCACAGCAGCTTGAAGTGGGATCCCATTATTTAGGATTATGTTCAGTGAAGAGGAATGGCAGAAGGGCTCTTCACTTTTATCTCTCCAGGAGTTTCCATTTACTGCCATTAGTATTTAATACTTCATTTATCAAGGATTAAAACCAGGATAGATGGAGGAATGCCATGAGAGTAGCTTATGATGGATCACTGCAAATTCAGCTGCGCACCGAGCCCAAACGGGCAGGAAAACTGCAGGAAAACAAGCTCACGTTCAGAGAGAAGAAAAACTCAACCTAAAACCTCCACAAAATAATATTTTTTGTGACAGTAACTGCTGCATTATGAAAGGACCTGAAAGGCAGAGGGATGCCAGAGAGAGCACAAAGGAGAGCTCTTCCTCCAGGACATCCCAGTCCAAGTGCAGGCCATGGACACCTGGATGGTGAAGGAGCACGGGAAACCAAGGAGCTGATGCTCATCCTGCCAATGAACTGCTGGGGATGGGATCCACCGCTGGGTTTGCTCTCTCTGAGAGCTGCTTCCCTTCCCAGCCACTCTGCACAATCCCGTGCAAGGACAGCCTGACTGTGGGGCTTAGGGCTGCAACGTGTTTTGGGGAGGTTTGGGGAATTTTGGAGCCAAAGTGGCTTCAACCAGAAGAAGCACTGAAGTGTTTTTGATGCTCCTGGAAAGCAAATGATTGATGCTGGAATTGAGGATGAAAGGTCTGGAGAAAGAAATCCTAAATTCCGTCTAGTGAAGGACAGAATACAGGTGCTTCCTCAAGTTCTCTGGCAGTTTGGACTTCGCTTGGCCTGGGATGTTTTCCTGGAGAGCGAAGCGAATCGGGCTCTAACAGAAGGAGTCAATAGATGGCAGTGCTTGATGGGATGGGAGCGAGTCCTCCCCAGTGAGCCTCGGCAAATCCTCCCCTGCAGCACTTCCCTGCACGGTGGGCACAGGGACGGGTTTCATTGGCACTCAGCAGACTCTCACAGCCTCTGGCCCCCGAGTTTGATAAAACACCCACAAATTTCAGTCTAACCCATCTCACACCTCAAGCTATTGGGATTCAACGCAGAGAGGCAAATGCTTCTCTGGATTCTCCTGAAAGCAAAGCTTTGACCGTGGCCATGGAGGAGGGACACGGTGGCATCTCCAGCCCTGGAGCATCACCAGCTGCTGCCAGCGGCCCACTGCAGTGGAGACCAAAATCTGAATGCTGGGTTCTGAGCGCAGGCTCAGAACAAGGGACCTCAGCTCAGAGACCAAGGGGTTGGAGCCTCGAGTTTCTCATCCTGCATCAGCTCTGAGAGCACAGCAGAGAAGGGAGGGGTTTACATGGGCAGTAATTATTGTACAGCATGAGATAAGCAGGACTAAGGAAGATTTTTCCAAGTTTAAGAAGCTTCACTAAGAATTTCTTTTAGGAGAAGGAGTAAGAACAGCGAGGCACATACTAAGTGTAGAAATCTTCAGACTTGATTTTCAAGGTTATATTCTGTAACTCAGAAACTACCAGGAGCTCTTGTTTTCAGAAACCACAATGCCCAATTAACTGTAACCTGTCTGGCAAACTTCTGCATGGGAAGGGAGCTCCCAAGGGAAGTTCCCAAATCTCCTCCCTGGCTTGCTTTAGTTTTGAAATGAAAGAAAACAACTGTGAGTGCAACACTGCCAGAACAGCTCCTGAGCTTCCCAGGCCCTCGGAGAATCAACAGCAGAAGGATGGAGATGTCAGGGAAGAAAAATCAGCTGTAAAATATGAGAAGCTTACAATTTCCAAACCTACAACAGCAGGCTCAAAAGTAATAATCCCATTACCACTAAACTAAGGCACTAATTACTACTCCCAGTGGCTGGAGTGGACTGACTGCTAATGTTCCTCTGGTTAATGAAGGAAGGTGAGGGAGAATATATTTCTGAAGTCAGACATCTGCTGAAGGCCGGGCAGCAGCAGCAACTGTACCTAATGAAGCCATTCATATTAATGCAGTGACACTCGGAGGGGAGCGGGGAAGAAATGAGATGAGGGTGGATTTTAACTCTGAGAAGACAAATGTCATGTTCTACCCGTGTGATGGCTGCCCTTATTTAATCCACACCGAGTCACAGAGCTGCTCGAAGCAAGGAACTGCGTCCCACGCTGGCTGTTCCACCACCGAGGGCTGACCTGCTCAAAGCTGGAACAGCTTCTCTAAAAGACTCAAAAAAGCAGAATATCTGCCACTGGGAGGGAATAAACAGCTTTTTATTTCCTTTGACTACAAGGACACTAACAAAAATACTCCCAAATCATCAGTCTTGTGAAGAATCCAGATTTTCTCATCATGTTTTGTCATTTTCCCCAACAAGCAGTAGTTGTTTAAGGTTCAAGGATACTCATTCACTGAGATTGATAGGTTCTGATGGCTGGAAGAACAATTTATAGAACTAAAATAAACTCCTTGTCCAAACTGCTAATCATGACTCATTCACCAGTGCAAATGTTCTCAGGTGAACTGGGTGTGCTCAGATATTTTTTTTTTTTTTCAGATTGCACCATTGTCTTGCCTTTGAAATTCTGGTTCTGCCTCCCTGGGCTTGGTAAGCAGCAGCTGAGCCTGTAAAGAAGGTGTGGCCTGCAGAGAAAACCTGTATGGAGCAAACCTGCCCCAAGACCATTTGTGTCTCCTCTGAATAAAAATAAAAATAAAAATAGCCGTGTGCAAGCTGAGAGCCAGCCCGACACCCGATGGGGAGTGCAGGGAGCGGGGAGGGGAGCCTGGGCTCACTCCTCCCACTCTCCCACTGCACTGGCACTGGGCAGTGACAGAGCCAAGGCTCAGCGCTGGCAGATCCCTGCCTCGGGGTCCCTGTTCCCAACTGTCAATGGACACAGCAGGGCCCTTCCACGGAGCACCAAGACCACTGCTGGTCCCGTCAGTGAGCAACCAGAGACGCCTCAAAGCAAAGGGATTGAAGCCATGGAAAGAGCGGATGGTTCCTGTGGGCTCCTGCTGGGACAGGATGCCAGGCCCTGGGCAATCCCAGCTTGGCAGGTGTCCCGTAGATAATGACAGGTTCCTCCGGAGGAGATTTTCCCTCTGTAGGAGGATGAGCACACACCGTACAGCTGCAGACAGCTAACACACCTAGGAATAACTGCGCCAGGACTCACCAAGGAAACCTCTCCAGGAAAGTCTCCGAGTGAAACAACTTACCCCGAGTGCTCCAGACTCCGCTCCAACCCTGCTGCTCTGCAGGGACACGTCTGGGAGCTGCTGGCTGCTAAAGCATCTACCACCACCCCTTTCCCTGCGGACAACCACCCAGTCTCACCCACAGCGCTTCCCGCAGGGTGAGCCAGCTCCTCACCCCCGTGGCAGCCCCCAGGACACTGAGCAGGATCCCACAGCAGAGGGGGGACACTGACCGTGACGCGGAAGGGCGTGGTGGCCGCAGGCTCCATGGTGGGGTTCTTGTCGGCGATGCCGCTGGGCATGCTGCGCCTCTGCCCGCACCTCTCCGGGGGGGACTCTGCAGAGGGACAGAGAACAGGGACAGTTACAAACCCGGCAGCACAGGGACAGCACGGGGACAGCACAGGGACAGCACGGGGACAGCACAGGGACGCCAGCAGGCCGTGCAAAATGTGGCGTCTCCCTCCGAGATGTCCTCGTGAACGAGCCCACGCGCCCACCCCACGGATTCCGCTGGCGTTTCCCCGAGCTGCCTGGAACAACTTTCACCTTCAACAATTAGCATTTTTTATACAACTGTAAGCTTCAGCTAATGCCTGACAGGTTGGCATTATCATTATTTCCAGTCTGCAGATGAGTAAACAGAACCTGTATTGAGATGAGTGAGAATTATATGCAAAGTACAGATCTGTGCACTCGTGGATTTGATCCTCCTCGGGGAAACTGCTAATGGGGTTACAGGCACAGGATGCTTAAGTTACTTCTCGAATTCCTCTTGCAATTTGCTTTGGAACCAGGAAAAAATCATTAAATCCTGCTCTTGCTAAAGTACAAACTGAGGACAGGAACACTTACCTCCTTCCCCGTTGGTGAGGAAGGGAGGGGGCTGAAAAGGCAAAATTATAGGGCAAGGGTGTCCTTAT
>VYZT01055116.1:21970-51830 GCA_013400735.1 Pomatostomus ruficeps | reverse complement strand
GAAGCAGCAGGAGAAGGTGAGCGATGGAACCAATATCTGGAGTTTGGGTTTGCTTCAAAACAGTGTTAGAATTCCTAGTCACCCAGTAGGACCATTCCTACAGTTGGAAAAATTTAGAAGGTTAGACGTATTTTGCTTTACTTCGGTACATTTGTCAAACAAGTCAACGTCTTTTTTTTTTCAAACCCTGAAGAATTGTACAGGCTGTCACGGACCGGACCCTTTGCAGCACTAGGCTTTGCTCTACAGCTCCTCACATTGTGAATGATTTACCTTTCCAGGAGATTGCCTTGGAAATATTCTTCAAGAATGGGTACTCCAGATTTCTTGTCTTCCATGACAGTGACCGAAATAAGATTTTTAAAAGGTAATGACTAGTTCATAACAACATGGGAATGCTCCTGGTGATGCTCCTGGTCTACCACCCCTATTTATCCTGGTATCAGGTGTCTGTGTTGTGTTGCTGCAGGAGCTTTATTTTCCATTTTTTCTTTGAGCTTTAGTGGGTTACACTTTAGCTGTGAAATTTTCCTTTTGCTGAGCTGTGAATTTTTTTGAGCATTGTATAGCCATTGACTGATGAAGGGATCTAACGTGTAGAACTTTTCTAGTACCCAGTGGTGTCCTGTGTGTGCCTGCATCCCAGGAAATTTTGGCTGTAGGCTGTTTCCCTTCCTCCCACTGAGACAAGAGTCACCTCTACCTCAACTCACAGTACTGAATGAAAGAAGGTTTCTTCCTGCTTTCTTCCGATCCACACAGTATCACTAGGTTCTTTAGGAATAACATATTTTTGTCTTTCCAACTTTCTATTTGATGTGGAGTTAACTTTTAGCAATGGCATTTTTGTTTAAAAATTTCTCCTTATGTGCTTGTCTTCTTTAATGGAACTTGAATGTAAGGCTATGAAGTGATTAATTTGCACTTTGTTTTCTTGCATGATTTTGTCTACTGCAATTCTGGCCATTATTATCAGGATTACATTCACTGGCCTTTACACAGGAAAATCCACTTCAGTACTAGTACTTCCTGTAGTAAATTCTGCAGCCCGAACTGAGCATTAATATTGTTGATTTCTAAAGAATCATAGCAATTCCTTCTGCTCCTGAAATGTCTGAACAGTCCCTATTGCAGTATTGCATTAAAAAGTTGATGCAAATTTATCTATTCTTCCTCCCCAAACTGTCTGCATAGTGCGGCTACTTAGAATCACCAGGATATGCCCCAGAGCCAGCTTTATTTTTTTCTTTTTCTTTGCTGTCTTTGAGTTCTGACAAGTGTCTTGGGAGAATCTTTCAAAGGCAGTTCAAGACAAGGTTTTGATCCTCGGCTGAAGGTCACCAAACCTATATATTTCAAGGGTATAGTTTGGCTAATATCATAAACCTACAGCAAACGTAAATATCAATGGCTGAGATGAGGGTTGATGTTCTTTCTGCCATTTTTGCTAAATAAATGTCTGAGTGGATTCTTATTCAGACTTTAATAGCACCTTAAACCAAGAAGTTCATAACCCTGTAGTATATAGATTCAAAGTCCTATTGGGGAGAGAAGCTGCTTTTATCCAGCGCATACCAACTCCTTAATATTAGATGTAAGCTTTCGCCTGTTGTCTTGCAGCAAGGTCAGAGTCTCTGTGGCTTCCTGAAGAAAATAGTGAGGACATAGCAGTTATATAGGTATGTAATGTGTCCTAATTACCATTTACATAACTATTAATGTGACCTTTCATATCTTCTATAGATTTTGCTCTTTCCAACCTGCTTTGAAGTCGAAGGGGATAACAGAAGAATCCCTAAATATAAGGTAAAACATAGGAAACATTGGATAACTGTAATAAGCGCTATTGTGGGAATAAGTTGCACCTTAAAAAAAGCATATAGAAACGTACCTATTTGTATCCTCCCTTCTAAAGATTCAAAGGTTTTGCCAGAACTTCAATAAACATTCTAGCGTAAATCATCACAGTATGAAGATGAGTGTTGAGAAGCTGACTGTGGATAGATGATTAATAATTATTACCTCCTTAATATCACTTTATTGGTAAACTCTACGCAGATGGTTACTGTGGGAAGAGACAGTGAGGAGAGGACAGAGCTAATCCAAAATGCTTTTGCATAATGACCTCTTCACTGAGTGCTTAGGGCGGACCATGAGAGATGTACACATGGATGTTTTGGCATGTTGAATTAGCTGTACAGTGGAGATCCTAACTTGTCCCTCAGATTTACCATTGCACAAAAACCCCCATTTTCTCCTAGTGGGAGGTGCTTGAGAGAATGTTTCATGTATGCCATGAGTTCCTGTAACTTTCCTCAATTTGGTATCTGGGGAACACAGCCTTAAGTGCCTAATTGGTATCCTCTGAAATGATTGCTGAGGCTGGAAGTTTGTTGAGACCTGAGGTGCAGATTGCCCCTGAGTCATTGTAGCCTGTGTTGATCTTTAAAGAAGCAGAATTGCAGGAAAATAGAGGAGGAGGGAGGTCAGCTTTTTATTAGCTTGAGCTGGACTTCATGGAATACGGTCTGTAGTGTGCCTTAGTATATTTCAAGGGTCAGTGTCTTTTATTCTCCATTCTTCTTGGTTATCCCTTGCAGATGAATTGGGTGTAAGGAGTGAAGGGAAACTTGGCTTATTTGAGGGGCCGGGTGTCTCATCCTCTAGCTTTTTCAGCTCGTCCCTCTCACCCTGACATGTCTGCAGGCAGGAACCGCACAGGTCTTTCTTTTGTACTAAGTAAAGCGATTCTATGCGTTTAATGGTGTCAATTGGTGGCTCTTCCTCTGCAAATTCTGGTAAAGGGTTCCTTTGTACATTCAGTCTCTCAAGCTTGGGGAGTTTTTTCACACTCTTTGGGATGATAGTCAAGGCGTTGTCAAAGAGGCCTAGCTCAACAAGTTCCCTCAGGGCCCCAAGAGTGGTGGGGATAGTCTCAAGACAGTTCAGGCCAAGGTTGAGAGTACGCAGGTTCTTGAGAAGGGTCAACTCTTCTGGTAGACCTTTTGTGGTCAACTTGTTGTTGCATAAATTCAGGAAAGTCAGGTTCTGAAGTGTGCCTATGGCCGCAGGCAGCTCATCAATCTGATTACTATGCAGGTCCAGCCACATCAGATTCTGGAACTTCTCAATGATGTTTGGAATCTTTCTTAACATGTTTCTGCTCAAATCAAGCTCTTCCACATCAGCCAGCTCCAGAATGCACTTGGGGAAGGTGGCAATGCCCATTTTGCTTAAGTCAAGACGGCGCCTTCCATTAAAAGCTACCCGGATTGAATTTTTGGCCATTTTCAAAGTGATCCTTTTCCCTTGTGGACCTTTTCCCTTGGGCATCTTTCTGCTGACAGACGGACACACACACCGGACTCTGTGGATAAAATGTGACAGCTCCAATAAAGCCTTTGAAAGCCATGGCTGTTAATCACACAGTTATAAGTTAATATTACTGCTAGACTCTTCAGAATGTTTTGGGTTTTTTTGAGGTCAGAACTTTTCAACTGCAAAGCTGCAACTCTGAAAATTCTTCCTGAAAGTATTTTGAGTAGGTGACATTCTAATAATTTACAATATTATTTCATTGCAATGTAATATCTATAGTACATTACAGGGTGAAATTACAAGTGGGAGACATTTGCTGTCTATCATTCCTAAATACTGATTTGAACTTAGGATATCATGAAACTGAATGAAGTATGTTATTATCCATCATCCAGTTGAGGACTGGAGCAAAATACATTGTGTGTCTCAGCCCAGTCCTTAGAGATGGCATTAAAAGGAGCTATCCAAAATTGTTTCATTCTACCAGATCAACAGTTGCCATCTTTACAGGCCTGGAATTTGCTTACCGGTTGGTTAAATTTCCTGTGTAATGGCCTTGAGATTTGGGCTCTGGATGTTATTGAAAGATTGAATGTTTAAAGGAAATTATTAAGAATTGTATTTTGACCAGAACTCAGGAACATGGTGGGCTCTCAGACTTGCCAGAACTGTTGGCAATTCATACATCACCTACAGGGCAAACTGCAACAGGGATTCATGTCCATGCTGCTTAATGACATGTTAAACCAGGCCTTGCTAAGTGTCTTCTCCTCTGGGCACTCTAACCTTGTTATTTTGTTCATGTTGTGGGATAGAGGGTCTCCCACTGCAAAGGTGCCCCACCCTCAGAAAAATGTATGTAGGTGTAGTAGTCGGACTTTGGACTCATACTGATGCTCAGCAGTGTTACATGCTTCCTGGAAGTGAGGCCTGTAAGAGCATAGTCCACTTACTCGCAGGTTTGGTGAACTCTTTCTAATAGAAGGTCATCAAATACAGCTGCTAATTACGGCTAGTGGCAAAGGAAATAGGCCAATTCCCTGGAAATGGATGACAATGTTCCTCTCAGTGAGAGTTCAAAGAGGAGCACAGGTTACAGCTGAGTAATCACAGGTCTGGCTGCTCTGGCATTTAATTGTGAAGAGTCAAATTGCAGCTTTGATGAATTATTATTTGGGACAAAATATGGATTTGTCTACAATACATGTCCCTATTAGAAAGACTTCATTACAAACCCTTCAGGCTTTTTGGCTACTCATTAATCATGTGTGAATACATGAAGGGGAAGCTCAAGCTACAACTAAGGCATTTCAGCTTCTTTTCAATTACATGCCATAGCCCAAAATAATGCAAAAGCATTAACCCAGCTACCACGGACGCTCCCAAGAGCTCTGTAATGAGGTAGATGCTTCAGAAAATACTGGAAGCAGTGCACTGGATTCAGTCTTGCCCTGAGGGTATGTTCCAAAATAGGTTTTTTGTTATTTTATATGAAAATATTTAAACACAGTTAAATCTTTCTGTGTCACTCACATGTTTCTGTCTCTCATGAGTGCTTACAGGACCATATCACCAAGGGGCCGTGTCAATGCTATTCTGTCTCTATGGTGACTGGTAGCTGATGCAAAGTACTCTGCAGTGTAAATAAGCATTCTTTCCACCTTTGTTGATGTTAGTGTAAGTAATTTCTCCAGGAATGAGCAGTAAGTTCTGGAGATCAAAACAGCAGGGTTTTCTAATCACAGTGCACTCATTTTAAGGATTTTATGCAATATTCTTGTTGGCAATTCTGTGAAGATAAAGTTGAGCAGCATGGGGAATGCCAGGGCCCTACTGCTGATACAGGACACCCTGAATCCTTTCTGGTGCACAGAGATGGGGGGAGCTTTCTTACATGTTGGCAGGATAGAAAGAGACCTTCTGCTTCCTGTAATTGACATGAACCAGGTGACCTGTGGGTCCAACTTTGTTTGAATCTTGTGTTGGATGAGTTGACCAAAACATTCAGTGCTTTTTAATAAGTGAAGCTTCTCAACCACGTATGCCTTAAAAAAATGAATGGGAGCCTCGAGGAAAAATGTAATTTTTTTTCTAATTTTGAAATTATAATTTCTTTTAAAATGTTTTTTTAAAACATGTTTAAAACTCAGAAAGAAAACATTTTATTCTGTTCCTATTAATTTTTTTCTGTTACTTTTCATTTAAAATCCAAGAGGGAAGCATTGAGCCAAAATAGTTTCCTTTCTTATTTTAAACAAGACTATCTAGGTAAAGAATTATTCAGTTGTGCTGCTGTTCTGGTAACTGGTTCCCAGTGCCGGGGTCCCTCTGCGCTGTGCGTGCCTGGCAGCACTAGAGGGAGCCTCGCGTACAAGGTTGAGTGCTGGAGGCTTGGCAGGACTAATGCTGCAATTCGGCCTGCTGGGTTTGTGTATTTCTCTGTCAATAACCCTTTCCAAGCTGTTACAAAGCTTGAACCTGGACCTTTCAGGTTTTTAAGAAGTCCAAACAAACAGATCAGTGTGGTTTTTCTGAAGACCGATCTCTTTGTATAATGCACTGCATAATGTCCAGATTCCAAAGAGGTTTCTTCACACTGCCTTCTTTAGTCAGATTTTTAAAATTCAACTGTGAACCTTTCAGATGCACTCATCAAGTCCATAGACAGTGCTCACCCTAAGTGCTGTTTAGTGTGAGTTAAAAGTTGGAGCCACATTTCAAGCTTAGAAAAACATGATTTGCAATTCCAAAAATTGGGATTAGTACTGGAGAACTGCAGAAACATTTTAGTGCGCTCGACAACTTGAAGGGGATGAATAGCTCTCCTGCCTATGCGTGCTTGTAAACTAATTATCAGTGTTTTACAGAGCTGTAGCTAGAGATAATGGAGCTTACTTAGCCATGTCTCATTGTCTTTGGCCCTGTGTAAGAGGGCCCCAGTTCTGTAGCCACTGCTATTAAAAATTCAGGAATCACAGGAGTCCTAGTTGCTTAAATGTTAATTATGCCTGTTCAGTCTTATGCTCACAGTGCATCTCTTGGAATGGCAGAGGGAAAGGTACATGAGCTGTCCTACCACCTGAGAAATGATGATGAGACTTTTCAACAGTTTTCTCTAAACCTCCACCCCACTGCCAGGTTCACCCTTTTGCTGGGGTGGAGGGTGCTGTATTTATTTCTGTGATAAGGTCTCATTAAAATGGATCTTGACTAGAAAGCCCTTTCCCTTTCTATCCACACTTGGCAGAATCTTTGGCCTGGATGGGGTTTTGAAAGCCCAGATATTCAGGAGTGCTTAACAGGCCCAGAGCTTTGAGGTTGACCTGATAGAGAAATTAATAGAAAATGTGTGGCAAGGACATCATGCTTCTGTGGTGCTCAGGGTTGCTGGGATCTGCAGGGACAGAACAGACCTGAGCATCAGTTTTAAGACTGTCAGTGTCTCTCTGAGCCAAGGAAGGGCTGGGGATTATTCCTTATCTGCACTTAAGCACTTGCACTGGGGTCAGTCATGACCCATTGTATCTTAAGCCTGCCCTAAAAAGGAGATCTGATCCCAAAAGACTGCATATTTGGACCCTGAACATTTCTTCTTCCTTTCCTGGCACAGGCGGGAGCAGAACTGGCCTTCGGCCTGTAGCACGGCCTGGTGTTTCAGGACCTCCTCCTATGTGGTTCTGCCTATTATTTTCTTCTAGGGTTGGTGCTTCCTAGTTCACTGCATCCAAAGCTGCACAGAACCATCTTGAGCCCATCTTGAACTTCTCTGTCAGAAATTCACTCTGTTTTTCCTTTTGGAATTCTGCATACTGCAGAACAGGCATGGTAAGCCCAGCGGAGCTGAGCATTCCCTGCACCTCTTTGGTGGCAGGAAGGCTGTGAGGAGCCCTGTGCTAATGCACCCATGGAACAGGTGATACTATCATCCATAATGAAATATTTGCATGCAGCACTTAGAACCAGCATTCGTACAGCAAATGATTTTGCATTGAAGCCAAGCAGTTCCACTTCCCTGTTTACAAGCCTGTTACCATTTCTTCTTGTTGTACACAATCTGTTGTGGAAGAGATCAATTCATTGACTCTTAAATGCAATCTCTTGCTAACAGACACGTTTAGACTAAATTCTACCATGAGTAAATAGTTTGAGAGAAGTTTCCTTCCTTGATTTTCTTATTTTCTAGATGACTTCAGGGCCACCATACTATTACACAGTGCAAGGTCCCTTGCAAAACCAAGGCCCACCAAGAATAAGCAAAAATATTGTTTCATCTTAACAATTCTGCCAGGCTGCCCCCCTGCACACAATCTTACCGGCTAGTAGCTAGAACGGCCTAGAGGCTGAGGTGCAGATGTCACAAGCTGCTCGGTTTTCCTCAGCCGTGTGGGCTGAGCCTTCATAGTCTGTTACTGTGCAGTTGTCCTCTGTCTGCTCTTCTTTCAGTAACGAATTAGTCTTTCAGTCTGTAAATAAACCCATGAGCAGGAAACACAGGACAGTTTCCTTTCCACAGTCCTGTGAATTCTCAATTGTACTTCCTTGATGGAAAATGGCAGCTCTTCAAGAAGCTTGTGTGAGCGTGCCACTGAGGACTGGCAAAAGGACTTCCCCAGCTCCAGGGTCCTGCTATTCAGTGCTCCTTCTGCCACTATGAAACTTGTGTTTCTAAGCAACAGGAGTGCTACGCCCCTGGAGATCATTAGCATAGTGGTTGGTTCCAGAATGCAAGATAGAGCTGGAAGGAAAAGAACTGAATGGCATGCAGTGCCTGGAAATGTTAGATTTCAAATTATGCAGAAAGAAAAAGCATCTGGAGCTCGTTAGAAGCTGTTAGTCAGCTTCTAACACAGCCTTAACTGTCCATTTTAGTCACTTGACTGTTTCATTTTACTTGGCTGTAGCAGAGTGCGAGATACTTGTCTCTGTGTTAAAACTTACTATGCTTGTGATACCATCCTTAGCACATGCCACATGGGATAGATGTGGACACAGGAAAAAAGGCTCATTCAGTGGTGCAGCAGAGAGTATATGAGCTGCAATTTATCTATCTGTGCATATCTCTCTACCTGTCTATCTATCTGGCTGTCACCCTTCAAAAGTGCACTTGGTACAATGATTTCCCTCTGGAACATGTGAATTTACTGAAATTTGTCCCTATGATTGAGGTTACCAAGCTCAAGTTTTTAGTAACCAATTGCAATAATTTCAAAATAACTTCTGAAAGAAATCCTACTATGGAAGAGAAGTAGCTAAGTGGTTTGTTTAGGTATTATTCACAGGAGATGCAACATTGAGGCCTCTCTCTTGCTGATAATAGGCCCAAGATATGATTGGCATAAAGAAGCTGATGATATTAATGTACTTGTCTGATTCCAGTGCTGGAGATTGCATTCCCCTCACCTAAACAAATTAACTGAGTTTACTTGATGTGTTTCTTCATGAACTGAAGTATGCCTGAGTGCCACATATCCACAGTGGAAATGTTATCCCTTTGGCTTAAGCACTGAATGCACATGGTGCAAACAGTGTTTCATAAATGAGGGTGATTCCTTTCCCGCCTCCCTAGCCCCCTTCAAGACACCCTACTTCAAGGAGGCCTACTTGAGTATGGTGTTTATTTTTTTATTTTAAATTACATCTCTCTTCTTTGAGCATGTATTAAGAATACCCAGAAGGTGGACTGGTGCAAACAAGGAAGGTGCTGTACCTTTACTCTAAAGTAATCTGACCTAACACTTTACTCAGTTTGAGAGAGACTTGATTGTTTCACAAGAGAAAGCTGATATTTCTTTTGAAGTCTTCTTTCCTCTTTTAATAGTACGACTTGAACCTAAGTTGTGGCTTACCAGAAAGGAGATTTTCCTTACAGTATCTTTGGTAATTGCAAAGATTCTTAATGAAAAGTGGTTTTAGGAGAGCCTTGGCACAGTTTTTCCGATTGTAGTCTGGGAGATGGAAGAAAAAAAGAAAAAGCAGTTTTGTGAAATCTAAGAATCTATTAAGTTTATTGGAATTTTAGTATTAATTTTAGTCAGGGCAAAATCTTATCCTTTGAGATTATCTCATCTGCAATGAATCTCCAAATGGGTTGAGGTACACCTATCTCTAGCAAATGGCATACTGGCTATCACAAGAGTGAGATCATAGTCTGATGTTAATGGAAGGGGGATTAATAAATCACTTACATATAGTGTAGCCAAACATGGATCATTAGTACACATCGTGTTTACATTCTGCCTTAGCTGGTGCCCTACAGATACCTTATAAATTAAGATAGAGATAGATCTGTAGGTACTTCTCTTGAGTTCATATAATTTCACTCCCTCTGGAAGTTTAGTTATTTATAAAGCATTTCAGTTTATTTTACAAACTAGCCTTTGATTATTTATTTATTTTTAAACGCACTTACTGTGGTTGGATAGCTGACCTTCATCTACACTGAGCTTTCGCTGTGCTGTCTAGAGAGGTGTTGGCTGGAGAAATGCTAATTGGTTCTCAAGGAGAAGGTAGGAATAGGTTTGAGCTGCCTGTAATGCAATTCTTGTTCCAAGACCCTGAGTCAACAGTGGAGAATGGAGAATTTCAGATCTTTGGGGAATTAGAGGGAGCATTCTGCCTCATCCTCTGAGACCCAGAAGGATGGCTTTTACAGAGGACAGACTACATTTAGCCTTGCTTGTTTTCATGACATGGTGAACTTGTCAACCTCTTTGAGTTATGTAGTGGCTCCCAAAGTCAGCAGAGAGAATTATTTTCACCCTTGTAGGGTCTTATTAGCTGTTTAGGGCTTGTGACAAGCAGAACAAGTGTTTCACTAGGGGGTCGTGGCACCCACAAGTCAAGATACGTATCTTTGCATAACATCCACACAAGACTGGCCCAGTTTAGTCCTGTGCGTAGCATTTTATAATGCTCTCCTCTGCTTTCTAAATCAGCCAGAAATCCAAAATAAACCTGGCTGGATTCAGTGAGTGAGTATACCCCTGTGGAAAGGGAGGAACCTAACCTGATTGCTCTGTAACAAACACCCTAATCCAACCACACTTCAAATAATGCCAGGAATCCTGATCCTGTTCTATCCCTTTAAGATACTCTCTCTGAGTTCCACATGTGTCTTGGAGGCCTTACAAAGGCCACTGGGGCAAAGCTCTGTGAAATGTACATAGAGTGTGAGAGGGCTTAATTTTAAAGCATAAGTGCTTGTGATACTTATTTGTACTTTGAAGTTCCCATATTCATTACTCATGTGTTGCTCAGACTGGGGTGCAACATAACTACTCTAGTCAAGAGAATTTCTTCTGATTTACACTGTTATTAGATTATTGTATAATATATTTTTTTTTTGACAAAGAGTGAAGATCATATTTTTCTGTACTGGACATGAACTCTACACCTATTTGTGTACTGGTTTCCATAAACATAGCCTATCATTATTAGGTTTCTTATGCTTGGCAGGAGACGTAAGCAAAGCATGTGGTAGAATTCATCCTGGCTTTTCATGCAAAATCTTTCTCTCAGAACAACACTCTTCTCTGAAGAGAGTCCTAAGCAAGGAATAAAATAATGTGCAAACTGTAGTGTTTTTCCTTTATGTACACTATTAACTATCCAGGATTGAATAGGCAGTAGAGCAATGATTCAGAAGCATGAGAGGTGGTTGACAAGAATTTACTACTGCAAATTCAATAAAATGATAATGATCATAGACTGTTCCGGTGTTTTATTTAGATCTTTGAAGCTAGTTTAAGCTTTACTTTGTGGATTTCTTGTGTGATCCAATACAGAGCACAGTAGTGAAAAGTAACAGCTAGTTATTACTCCTGTAGCAGTTTTATAACCTATGCTGAACTGATTTCCTTACTCTTTGTGAAGTTAAAAGTCCTGACTCTGAGCTGGCACCTTAGGATTTGTTTAACACTCACAGGGAAGAGCCTCTCTTACCAACTGTATGGTACCATGTCACTAAGCCTGTTTACTTTGGCAGATGAAAAGTTTCTTTAATTTGTGTACTGGTTTTGGCTGGGATAGAGTTAATTTACCTCATGGTAGAAGAAAATTGCGTTTGGATTTGTGCTGGAAGCAGTGTTGATAATTAAGGGATGTTTTAGATACTGCTGAGCATGCTTATACAGAGTCAAGGCCTTTTCCATTCCTCATACTGTCCCACCAGGATCATGAGGAGGCTTGGTGTGCACAAGAAGCTGGGAGGGAGCACAGCCAGGACAGCTGATCTCAACTGACCAAAGGCGTGTTCCATACCAAACTATACCATGCTTGGCATATAAGCCTGGGGGAAGAAGAAAGAGGCAGGGACATTCCGAGTGATAGTGTTTGTTTTCATAAGTCATTGTTACATTTGATGGAGCCAGGGAGATGGCTCAACACCAGCCTGCCAACGGGAAGTATTGAGTGAATTCCTTGTTTTGTTTTGCTTGCATGCACATTCTATACTTTATCTATTAAACTGTCTTAACCCACAAGTTTTATCGCTTTTCCTCCTCCAATTCATCCATCCCTATGCACAGAGGGTGCAAAGTGGCTGTGTTGGGCTCGTTTACCAGCTGGGGTTAAACCATGATAATCCAAAGCTATCACTTGTCTCAATGTGGTCTCTAGATATTGACAAGAGCAAGTCCATGCTCTTCAGATACTGACATATGTTCCTGTTCAGTGCAGTTGAAATGCAATTTTGTTTCCTCAGAATCTTTGACTCCTTCTTATTTTCAAGTGAATTCCCCTGCTTTTAGTTGACCTGGGTTTTTTTTGTTTAAAGTTTTATTAAGAAGTTGTGTTTCAAGAACAAAAAAGTGGAAAGACATGATTATTACTTTAGAAAATATTAAAATGACAATCTACTTTTCAAGAACTACATTAGTTTCAAAGTTCTTTGTGCAACAACAGTCTTTGATATGGAGGCTGAGAGGCTTCTGTTTTTAAGCCAGTGTTTTCTGGATGCTTCAGAAATGCACAAGCTTTTGAGAATAGGGCTTCAGAATAGAAGCAGACAGGCTTAATGTCATTAGCTGTCATTAGCACTCTATAGCTCTACAATGGCATGAGACTGGGAGTACAGACTAATGAGCAGCGGTTTAACTCAGAACAGCACTAACCTAATCAATGACACTTTGATTTTGGAATTACTTGGTCAATGATGAAACCTCAACCTTCTTCTAGTGTAGGTGTTCTTCCATTTCTGTTTGATGAGAGCAGGGGACACAGGGAGCACACATGTTAACGTGTTGGCTTCCTCTTGTTCTGAAGCAGGCTGTTTTAATCAAATGTTTGTTCCATGCAGGAAACACTCAGGAGGTGAAAAGACAATGCTCCAGAAGTGGCAGGTAAGATAAATCTTGGCTGCACATGATTAGGCATAGGATTTCAGCACACAGATATGTCTGCACACAGATATGTGTGTGTGTACATATGTATCTCAAGGCCTAAGCTGTTCTCTCACTGCTGGAGGTGAGACTGCTGGCAAGAGGAGCACAGTATTTACATCTGGTTATCGCAGAGTTTGTGCTCGTCCTGCTATGAAACATATGGTGCTACTCTCTGGCAGATTAAGTGTGATTTTGTACACAATTTTAAATTGAGACCAAAGAGAGCCACCTAGTTGAATGCCTGTTCACAGATCATCTGCACATCTAAATCAATGCATAGATGTTTTGCTGAGCTGGGAGATGTGTTTACCTTTCTGTAGCCATGATCTTGGTGACTCAAGACAAATGAAGAAATCCATACCTTCTTCTTTGTGTGTAGCACTTTGTACAGCCTCTTTTGTAGAGGCAGTTGTCCAGGGTTTTCCAATATCCAGACAGTATGCATTTGGCTCACTTTTAAATCGGGAAAAAGTGCTCTGTTATGCAAATATAGCATGAAAGCACTGCGTGATTATAGACAAATGCAAATGACCTGTCTTAGGAAGAGACAGAATGAAGACAGGTTCTGTTGAATGGATTATTGTATAAGAGGTATTGTGTTGATCTGAATGGCAAAGGGTGATTGATTTCACTATTTATAATTCTTGTTCTTGTGGACCTGGGGACCACAGGCCTCTGACGGTGCCTTTGCATGGTTTGCAGGGGCAGAGTCTGGAGATTTTAATGCTTGTTTCCTTTCCCTGCAGAAGAGGGAGATCAGCAACTTTGATTACCTCATGTACCTGAACACTTTGGCTGGCCGCAGCTACAATGATTACATGCAGTATCCTGTGTTTCCGTGGGTCCTCGCTGACTATCACTCTGAGGTCAGTGCTTGCTGCAGAATTCCATACTTTCTGTGGTAGCAACTGCACAGAAGATTGGTGAATGGAAGCAGAGGGGTCTAGACCAAGAGTTTAAAATTTGAAATAGTTAATTTAAATTATACTGATGCTATATAGATTAACCTTATCTTCAAGTCAGCATACTGAGGATCATGTCCTGTCTCACAAATGTGGATGAACATCTGTTTAATACAGACGTAGTTAAGGACAAGGCTGCATCAGCTCAGCAGATAGGCATGGACAGGTTTCTATGACCACAGAGAAGGGGTTTTGGACAGAAAAGCCTTCAGAGCAATTTGCAACCTGCCAGGTCCTTTATTTATGAAGTTCCGGAGGAGGATAAACTTGTGACCTTCTTGCATGGGTGAAACTTCCAACACAGCCTTGCCACTATCTAGTGTCACTGGGATAGTCATGATGTCTAAGATCTAAAAATCTCCATCTCTGATGAGTTTTCTTTTCAGACTCTAAACCTCGCTAATCCTCATACATTTCGGGATCTGTCAAAGCCTATGGGAGCACAGACTGTGGAGAGGAAACACAAGTTCATCCAGCGCTTCAATGACGTGGAAAAGAGTGAGGGTGAGTGTTTTAGGAGACTAATAGACAGCAGAGGCTTGAGTCCCCTCAGAACACTCAAAAACTTTGCAGATCTGTGGTTAAGGGAAGCACCATGCCAAGGAGAGTCTCTGTCACTGCTGCATACAAACTGATTGATGATTCAAAGAGAAATGTCTTCTGCAAGTACTGCCTTATGTGCCTTGTACTCCTGCACTCTGTTTTCTTCCCTTGGACAGAAAAAAATGCTACAGCAGAAAGCAATGTTCCATGGAAAAGACTGTGCTGTTAACTAAGCTGCACATGTTGGTCTTATTTGTTAGCTAAGCTATGTGTAGAAGACTGCTGCACACAGGTTAACTAACAGCTACCTTAAGAAAAGGAAATAGAATGTTGAGGCTGTTGACCTCTGGAGGTCAAGACTCCTTTTGGCACTACTGGAGAAAGGGATGGTCTGGAAAGTTAGAGGTCTTATTCTTCAGAAAATGAAAAGTGGAAGGCAAAAAATGAACATACTTCAGGAGTAACTACGCACATTCAATGCACATATTCAGTGCAAGGTGTGCTGTAGCTCGCAGGTCTTTGAACACACCTGCTTAAAATACCTGTTCCCTACTTAGTTGTATTATGGTAATTGGATGCTGTGGGCTTGACATGGTATTTTGTGCTGGAATCTGATTTGTGTGCAATTTCCAGGAGACCTGTCAGCCCAGTGCCATTACTGCACTCACTACTCATCAGCAATTATAGTAGCATCTTACCTGGTCCGAATGGAGCCATTTACCCAGACCTTCTGTTCTCTGCAGGTAAGGGGGCAAGGTAACTTCCTTCCTGCACCTTGTTATGAATCATGTAGTGCATTACAGTGGCTGTGTAATGAAGGGGGATTTGTTCTTCTGACATTTTCTGTACTCTCTAATGTGGATTCAGGGCTTACTTGGAGCAACATTTATGCCATGAATGTTGAATTCAGTGAAAACATCTTAATGCGACCATGACTGATGTGAGGGAGAAGGATTATTTAGTTTTGTGAGAGCTGAGGCATGCAAACATGTAGACAATGTTTTGTTACCTGTATAAACATAAACTTCTGACTTCAGGGCAGATCAGACTTGGAATGGTATTCTGTGAGATAGGTCTTCTAAGCCCCAGTACAGTCATGTAGCTACTGGCAAGTACTTGGAGCTTGCTGTGGTGGCATAAAGAGCATTCCTGGACCAGATGAGGATATATATCTGGTAGGTATGAAATGATAGGGATCATGGGATGAACTTCCTGAAGAAGTGGGATAAGACTACATTCAGCGCTCCAGAAGGAATATTTTGTTTAATCTTGTTCTGAACTGTTGCCCTGAGTTTTGCAGTGTTTCAGTGTTTTTCTTTCTGTAACATTTTTCTCAGAATCTTTTCTGTAAACATGGCCATGGTTTCTTAGTAACTATCTATGCTATCCTATGTTTATAATTCCAGTGTACTGGGTGGAGAAATATGAGTGACAGATGTTTGACCAGTGGATTAAAGAGGTGGTCATTTCTACCTCCAATCCACGGTGATTTGTGAAAACATATAAATAAAGGCAGAGGGTTCCGCCCTCTCTCTCTTTCTGCTCCTTCGTCTGCTGTTCAGTGTGGTTCCTTATTTGGCTCTCCTTGGGCTCCTCGGCCTAGTAGGCCGGCCTGACGAGTGCTACACTGAACCTGTTGTTGCTTATACAGTTCCAAGCTGGCTCTCACCAAGGAATTTAATTTATGGAAATTGAATGTTGTGTGTACCTTTCCCATCTGCCCAGCATACAGGGGCACCAAATTTCCTGATTGCCCTTTTCAGCAGGCAGTTGGTAACGCTCAAGCAAATACACCTGGGCTGTAACAGAGTTATCTTCATTTCTGTAATGTGTTATGTTATAACAGGGTCTGCCAGGAGACCAGATCCTCCAAGGTGCACTTTTTAAGGAGTATCTTGCTGAAATCTACCTATCCTTGTGGAGAAATACAGGAAGATAGCTAGGCCAGAATATTGCACACTTGGAGACTGCTGTATGGATAGTGAGGGATGGCCTTGTCTCCTGCAGCTTTCCAAGTGCTTTGCTGTTGTGTTTTGGGGTTTTTTTCAGTGAACTAACACAAATAAAGTGCTGTGTTAATTAAGTAATAACCCTGTGATATCGGCTGTTACCAGCAGTAGCTGATGGGTTAGTGAACCACCTGAGGCAATGGTTGCTATCACACTCTGTGAGCCATATGTTTGCTGCAGTCATGAATGACTGTGGAGCAGTTATTTCTTGTTGTAAACAACAAAGGCTGCTGTATCTCCCTGGCACACTTTTCACGCATAATAAGTTCACAGTCTGAATGAATGCTTTGTGGCTGTGTTTGTGTGATTAGCAGGTAACCAGCAGTTTTGTGAGGATAGTTATCTTCAAAGGCTGCTGAGAGCTGGAGCACTCAAAATTTTGTCTGGATATGGATCCACTGAAAGAGACTTGAGCTCCTTCCATTTGTATTCTTTTGCTTTTATGTTGGTGCATGTTCAGCTGAGCTCATTGTTGTCATTGCCCCTAGGTGACTGATCCTATGGCAGCTTAGGAATTGCTAACTGTGAGATGCTGTCAGGCAAACAGCAGATCTGAGAACTGTCTAATCAAGTCAATGGCAGGTTGCAAAAAGAGAACTCCCACATTTAAGACCCTGGAAGGGTGCTGCTGCCTTTGGGAGCTGTGAAAGCTTCTCAACATCTTAAAAAGTAAAAAAGATACATTTATATCTGCAAATGGACAGTCTGAATACATGACGAGGAAGTGCAACAAATTGGGTGCACTCTGAAAAATTGATGTTGGCATAACATCTTGTCTCTCAAGTCAAACAGTTGATTTGCACCTGACCACAGAAGGCAGCAGTGAGGAAGCATTGCCTTTGGTAATGGGACTGTACAGGAGAAACCTTATTTCACTTTTTTGAAAGTGTGTTGAAATCTGTCTCTGGATAAAAGTTTGTATGTGCTGTGCATATTGTACTGGAGAGGAGGAAACGCTGTCTTATCAAATAGGGATTGGTACCTTCCACTTTACCTTGGTCAAGTACCTCCTGGGATTCTTATCAAGAATTGGTCTCAGCACCACAAAAGAGCAGTAAAGGTTTCCATGTTTAGTGTCTTATTGGAAAGGCATTCTATGACTCCATGCCCTTAATAATAAGATTTGCTTTTGATCAACTCAGCTTTATCCCCTTTTGTTCTTATCCCACTCTTGCATTTCAGCTATCAGATTGACCTTTCCTGACATTTCCCTCTCAAAAGTACTTGTAGAGAGCAGAGTCTTTGCTCTTCATTGTGTTACTGACTCTTGAGCAGTCATTTAAGTATTACCAGCAGGTAATAACTTCTCAGCATCTCTGGACATGTAAGTCTTTGCACCTTCATAAGCAACTCTTAGAAACACTTTAAGGTCTTTGAGTCTAGAGCACCACCAAGGTGATGCTTAGTGTTATAAATTCATGAAGTCCTAACTTCTCTCTAGAGATCATTTTGCCTACTTGCTTTGTATATACCCTGCTGGATTTTTCCAGTATTTCTAATGACATTAAGGCCTCTACTGAAAGGAAAGAAAAAAGAGGCTCACTATGTCTAGCTGTAGAAAAGTCATAAGAGTTTGTTGTTTTGCAATCTAAAAGCATAAAGCAATTCTTGATTCTCTTTTTCCCCTTTCAGTGCAGTTTTTGCATTCATAGAGAGAGAAAACTCATTAATTCTGATATAAATATATGCAAATAAATTTATTAATATAGGAAATGGGAAAATCAGTTATTGCTTCCTTTATAAATAATACAGGCTTAAGTTTTAAAGATATTACTTTTCTCTAAAATGAATTAGACAGCCAGGGAAAAAATCACATTTTTTCGTGGTGGTAATATCTTTAACCAGATTTGTCGCGCTAACAGCATTTCCTATGTATATATTATTTTTATTTAATACAGGTAATCTTTTTATTACAAATCGTATTGTTTCTCAGGAGATTACCACCAGCTCTTATAAAAGCTGCAAAAAAAGATGAAAAAGCATCAATCACCACTAGACACAGCACACTGTGTGCAGATTAAATATACAAAGCCCTTTAATATGCTTCAATGAGATACTTGTTAGCTGTTGATTTATTTATAGTCCTCCTTCTACTCTGTTTTAATTTCAATTTGAATTTGACTCCAAGGGTCCCTGCCTAATAATGATCAAGAGCAAGATGACCTTGTGCATCAGATTAACTCCAGATAGGCTTGCTCATGTGATTAGCCACTTTTTCACTCTCTCCCTTGAGTGGGTGTGGGAAGGCTTCACAATTGTCACTGGTATAAGGAAGAAGGACAAGGAGCTAAAGCAGAATGGTGCTGTCATTTAGAGATGAGGCTGGACCAGAAGCCTGGTCAGAATTCACCCTAGGGGAAAGAGG
This sequence comes from Pomatostomus ruficeps, assembly GCA_013400735.1. Lineage (NCBI taxonomy): Eukaryota > Metazoa > Chordata > Aves > Passeriformes > Timaliidae > Pomatostomus > Pomatostomus ruficeps. The sequence goes on along the minus strand of VYZT01055116.1, from coordinate 33,253 downwards.
GGTGGGATCTTTCCATCTGGAATATATGGTAAGTTCTGGTGTGAGTCTATCTCAAAAGACAAGCAAGGAATGTGGCTTCAGCACTTAGGGTTTATTGACTACTGTCTTCTGATAACTTATCCATGAAGGTATTTTTTCCCTAACAAAACACATGGCAAAAATTGCTTCTTGACTTGCAGTTGCCAGATTGAGCAGAGCAGAGCAGATGTGAAGGAGTTGCAACCTAAGTGTGCAGGTACTCAGGGGGAGCCGAAAGGGCAGTGGTTCTTGGCATGAGAAACCCATGTGGGAACTGGTCCTGGGGTTCATCTGGTCCATGGGAGAGGGATCCCATCCTCACAGCGTGAGAGCTCTTAAATGTTGTTGGCCTACATAATAGATTACAAGTGAAAACTTCAGCTGATTGTTACTGTGCAGAAATACAACATCCTCCTCATCTGGCACAGGCTACAGGCAGAGAGAAAACACTGGATGCTTTGTTTTCCCAGGAGGTCATAGACATAACCTGGTCAAGAGCCACAGACAGAACCTGGCTGCAGCTCATGTCTTTAACAGATTGACTCTTGCACTGTGTCTGTGTTTTAGTGTCTTCATTGTGCAATCCCACTGGCTTATTCTTTTTGCCTAGGGAGGCAGCTTTGAGGATTGAATGGCTGAGGGTGAGCAATCATTCATACATGATCCCTTTACTGTAGAACTATTTAAAGGTACTTGTTCTATCTCTGACAATCTCTCTTGAGCCCTGGCAGAGGGATGTAGTGTTATGTCCCACAACATATAATCCAAATTAGTCAACCCCAATGAGGAATATCTGTATTAGCCTGGGAGCACTGCTGCCAGCACCTGAACTAGGTATTGAGAAACAATTCAGTTCTGTCACCTTAATACAGTTTAAAAGTCAGCTTTCCTCTAAAACAGTTTGATGTTTCTGGCAAACTCATTCAGGTGATCTCCAAAAACTGATTTTTATTTGGTTATTATAATTATAGAAATTTTATGTTGCAGTAAATTCTTTCATGCTCAGTGTAGGGATTCATATGTGAAGGTAAACCTGGATTTTCACAAATGCATACAGTATCTGAAATCCCATTAGGAAATGCTGTAGGAAACACCCTTAATTCAGACTTTTTTAAAATTTCCTCTTGAGGCCTTAGTTCAGAATGATGTCCCGGGATACTAAGGCTGCTTTTGTCTAGTATTTGACTCTCATTTATCTAAACATATTTAAATATTCTCAAGATGTAAGGTGGTTTTTATCTCCTTCATTACTTACCAGTCCAGTTCAGTCCAGAAATTCTTTTTTTCTCCCCTCTTTATGCTGTCCCTCCTTCCCATAAGGAATGGCCAGTCCCTGCACACTCCTGCCCACTGGACCTTTCGTGTTTTCCTGGATCTAATGAATGTTGCTTCAGTGGTGACCTCTCAATCTCCAAGGATTTTTTTCACGGGAGAATTTCACATAAGATTGTTCACACTTGTTTGTGTCACAAGTGAAGTTGTCCATTGCTTGCAAATCACTTTTGGATTAAATAAATTAATTGCTTTCAGAAGCATTAATAATGGGCATTTTGATATTCTCAAGCTGCCCATGATGGCTCCTCCGTGTTATTGCAGGCTGTGCTGATACTCCAAGCTTTGTGGCCTCTCAACATAGATATCTACAAATCAGGACTAAGACAGCTCCTAACATAAGATCACAGTATATAAAGCTGGGACAGATCTTGAGACATCCCCTTATCAACCATGTGATAAGGGGATCATTGCAAAATTGTTTAAGATGCCTTTAATTTAACAGAATATTGACAAAAGTCGTTTTGTCTGTCTCCATTCCACAGGGTGGGAGTTTTGATGTTGCAGACAGGATGTTTCACAGTGTCAAGAGCACATGGGAATCAGCATCGAGGGACAACATGAGTGACGTCAGGGAGCTCATCCCTGAATTCTTTTACTTGCCAGAGTTCCTAACCAATGCAAATCACTTTGAACTTGGTAAGTTCTAGAAGGGACATAAGTGTTCCTTCCAGCATCCTACCAAAAGAAAGGATCCAGATCATGTGTTGAGTTGGTCTCTGGACTATGTGGACTGAAGAGTCTTTCTAATGATAAGAGATCAATTTTTATTCAAATAACACTATAAGAATGCAAGCTTCTGAAAACTGAATGATGTTAGAAGAACCAAGTTTCCAGTTCAGGAAGGAGCAAGTAGGTCCTGTGTCGTGGTTTTGATCCTGGCTAAGTGCCAGGCATCCATGGCAGCTGCTCACTCATTCCCTCCCCTGCCACAGCTGGGCAGAGGAGGGAAGGAGAGGGGAAAAAAAACCCGAGGGAATTAACTCAGAGGTCTATGAGTTGAGATAAGGAACCGGGAGAAAACGCTCCAAGGACAAACTAGGCTCAGCTTAAAGTTGCAAAGTGAAATTTATTACTACTTGAGTTAGAAGTAGGATATGAGAAATAAACTAAACCTTTAAAAAACACCCTTCTTTTCACTCCCCACCCCTCCCTCCCTCCCACCAACAGTGCAAGGGGGGCAGGGTGTGGGGGTTCAGGTCAGTCCGTTTCCAAGGTCTTCTTTCCCTGCTTAGGGAGAGGAGTTTTTTCCTCTGCTTTTGCGGTGGGGTCCCTCCCACGAAAGACAGTTCTCTGTGAACCTCTGTGGCGTGGTTTTTCTTGTCCATGGAATGCAGTCCTCCAAGGACAAACTGCTCCAGCATGGAAGCAGGGGGCCCCTCTCTCTCCAACCGGGTCTCCCACCTGGACTGCAGTTTCCTCCGACATCCACCCGCTCCAGCGTGGTCACTTCCTTCACAAACTGCGGGACTTTTATCTCAGTCTCTGTCTCTCACTGGGCTGCACCTGCTACGGCTTCTTCTGGCATCTCTGGCTCCTGCGGCTTCTTCTGGCATCCATGGCTGCTGCGGCTTCCGACATCTCCCCGCTCCAATGTTGGCACCTTACCCACGGACTGCGGGTGGCTCTGCATCCCTCATGGACCCCATGGACTGCAGGGGGGACACCCCGCCTCACCATGGGCTCACCATGGCCTGCAGAGGAATCGCAGCTCCAGAGCCTGGGGCACCTCCTCTCCCTCCTTCTCCACTGACCTTGGTGTCTCCATGTTGTTTTCCCTCACATGTTCTCACATCCTCCTCCTTCTCTAACTAAAAGCAGCTGCGTGCACATTTTGTTTTGATTTTTCCTTAAATATGTCATCACAGAGGCGTAACCAACCTTTCTCACTGGCCCAAACATGGCCAGTGGCATATCCATCACTTCAGAGCCATCAGAGATTGGCTCTGCTGGAAATGGTGAAGAATTCCAGAAACTTCTCACAGGAGCCATCTTTATGGCCCCCTCCCCTCTACTAAAACCACAACAGTCCTGTTAATTACTGTGCAAAAGAACTACACATTTTGTCATGCAAAAGTGGATTTTTATATAGCCAATCTAACTGTCTGCTTTTGAAAATTTGTCCTGTACCATCACATCTGTGTAGCTATTGAAAATATATTTGTCTTTTGGAGATGGGTCAATTGTTAAATTGTGTTGGTGAAAAGTGGTTTCGGGTTTTTTTAATCTCCGTGAGATCTCAAGGTGATTAAAGTTTCCAAAGGTCCTCACTCTCATCTTCAAAGGTTTTGCACAACTCACATGAACTTGATATATTTTCCCTGTCCTCAAGCACATCACAATCCCTTCTGAATGTACACTGTCTCTAAACCTTTCCGCATCTGTGATGAAGGCTCAGAGAGAATCCAGACAAAACACTATTCAGAAATGGGCATGGCAGTTCTGATTCATTTCACTTTACAGAACTTTCACACTATTTGCAATGCAAAGCTGCCTTCTATAATAGACACTGGTTGTTTAACAATTAAGGCAGAGGAAAAATACCTGAAGAATCATCCTAAATTTGTGACAGCAAAGGCAACTTAACCCATTGAAATCTAGCTATATTTGTATTTAAGGTATCAGTGAAATGAGGCATGCTAAAAGATAGGAATGTTTATATATTTATATATAAGAATAGGGAAAAAATTCTGTTAGAAGTTTGTTAAAAGATAAGAAAGAATTGGGGTAGTTTCATCCTGAGAGGTGGCCAAGAAAAAGGCCTGGCTGAAATCAAGATACAGAGACTGATCTGAGTGGAATTGAGTGGTGGGACCAAAACGACACCAGAATCTTGCCAGTAGAAAGCAAATATACAGGAAGATTTTACAATAGGCAAAGCCAAGAAGCCGAATCTGTTCTCTGCTAAACTGTAGGGAAACTTGTGGTCCCAGACCTGGACCTCAATTTAGATTTGAATTCATCCAGTTGCACAACACTGTGCTCTGAATTAAGAACATATGCTCACCTTCTGAAAGGAATCAGGTTGCAAAGGACTTGAGGACAAAATCCCTGTCAGTGGCTGCTTTGGTAGGAATATTTGGCAGTTAGGTCCACAGGGTTATGTATAAAAAGAAAGTTGTGCAAACACATTTGTCTTGTCTGTGTTTGCATTCTGTACTAAAATGGTTTGTGCTGAGGACATGCATATATTTTACTGTGTTAGTGATAACTACTAGAACACCTTACTGCTTTATTACTGGATCAGAAATCCCAGAACACTGGTTCTTCGGTATTCTATGGCACTAAACTTGACAAGCCTGAAACAGCATGTGGGAAAATCACCTCCATTTCCTTTGACTTCAGTGTTTTAGTGAAGTTGTTCCTATTTTCAATGCATCTGATTCTTGGTTTTGATTCTCCCTTTGTAATTCCTGCAGGCTGCATGCAGGATGGAACAGTGCTGGGAGATGTGCAGCTTCCTCCTTGGGCAGATGGGGACCCCCATAAGTTCATTCTCCTGCACAGACAGGTCAGTGAATACAAAGATTTGTGACAAAATGCTACCTGGGTCCCACTGAAAATGAAGCTCTGAAGGCCAGAGTCACAAATGAAAATGTTGGATCCAAACGCATCCTGCCTTTGTGGAGTTTGTGTTAGTTCTGAACTTTGCGTGTCTGTTTCTCTACCTAACAATTCATTTTGAATCAAGGCAGACCAGGTGTGGATTACATATAGGTTTGTGGCATGAATGGATCTCAGCCCACAAGTGTAAGAGAACAAAATATAATGCACAGGAATTTATACGCATACAGTTCCATGTTGTTGCTAACAACCTGTGTGTTTATTTAAATTATTTATTTCCATCTCTGCGTCATGCCAGAACTAAAGTTATTTTTTTTTATTTTTGGGGGTTGGGATGGGGGAAACCTAATGTAATTCTCTGCCTTTAATGGAGCCAGCCTTGGCAATTTGAAAGCAAATAGCTCTAAAGTCCTGAGGCTCATTGCAATTAGTGCTATCTATTAAGAGCTAGCAAGTCTTCTGTGTGATGTCATCTGCTACATAAAAGTGAATGCAAATGCAGTTGTGTATGAAGATTGTTGCACTGAACTCAGGTTTTGCAGCATAGTATCTTGGTGCAGGTCTCTATAGTGCTCCTGCATTACCCTATCAGATTTCCTGGCATGAGCTGCATGTGTGAGTGCACACAGATTGTTGCTGTGTACAGCTGTGGTGAATGTATGTGTTAGCATTGGTGGGGCTAAACAAACAGCCCATGATTTTCAAGGCATTACATTATCCTGGTTTGTCATGTAGCTTCAGTATTTGCCTCAGTGGGTTCTTCTCATCTCTGCTATTCAGATCCTGCCCTTGGGATTTCAACTTTCTCAATATCAATTTGTAGGTGATTATATTCAAACCTGTTGATACAACCATCTTTTCTATTTCGGTATCTCCAAATAAGCCTTTCTTCAGCTGAACTCTTCAAATGCTGGTTTAAATCCTGTCTCTGACCTCCTTACTACCTTAACTTCTTGTTCTTCTTTTGAACAAAACCAGAGTCATACTCTTAGTTTGTAAATACTTTCCTTCACTGTTCTCTGAACCATTAACAGCAACCACAATGCTCCCACTAAATTACCATTACTTTCATAGAATCATAAAATTATTTGGGTTGGAAGTGACCTGAAAGATCTCCTACTTCCAACCCCTCTGCCGTGGGCAAGGACACCTTTCACGAGACCAGGATGCTCAAAGCCCTGTCCAACCTCACCTTGAATACTTTCAGGAGTGGAGCATCCACAATTTTCTCTGGGCAATCTGTTCTAAATTCTAAGCACCCTCACAGTGGACAATCCCTTCCTAATATCTAATGTAAATCTACCCTCTCTGTTTAAAGCCATTCCCCTTTCTCCTGTCACTACATTCCTTTGTAAAAAGTTCCTCTCTGGCTTTCCTGTAGGCCTCCCTTAGGTACTGGAAGGTTCCTTATGCTGCAAACTCTTTGGCTTGTGAATGACTGAGTATTAGAGAGAGCCTGTTGAGCTCTGGTTTCATTCACATGTGCTCAGGTTACTCCTGTGAGTGAACATGGATAAGATCTGAACCTGTGCTTGCCTAATTTTTTTGGTGCAGTAATCCTGCCTTTGGGTTTGGTTTTTTTTATGACTGTTGCTTATATAGTGTGACTGTTGATTATACAGTGAGATATTTCATCTTTTCATTTAAGAGATTAAGAGGCTTCCTTTAGTTTCTATTTTGAATTTATGACCTGAACACTTCACTTTAAATCTGTGTCAGAACAATAATGCTAAAAAATACTTAAAGGAAGTTAAATTTCTGTCTTTCTGCTTTACATATTTTGACATGGATAACTTGCTATGGATGACCTACTATAAACATTGTCTTCAATCATTTTGAAAATGCAGTCATCTACCGGAGTTTTTTGCCAAAGAAGTGAAATTGAGATTAAGAGCCATGTTCAGAATGCTTTGTTTCCTGTGCATACACAATAATAGGTATTACTGGGACAGACATCTCTGAAGCTGTGTAGAGAGGGACTTAGAGGCTCAGAGCTCTGTTCACACTGAAAGGTGATGGAAGGGAAGAGAGACCTGAGCTTTTGTCAGTGTCTGCAACCACATGATGATACAGCTACTAGGAGGAAGGAGATCCTCACGTAAGTTTTGTGTGCACTGCAGACTTGCTGCTGGAAGTACAGTCCTTGCTAAAATGAAGAGTTGAGTCCAGGGAATGCCCAGTCTCCTACCTACTGCAAATTGGTTTTAGTCACTAAGGCACTAAGGTCAAATATGCAACAGTTCTCTTGTCTTTCTCAGTGGCTCCATGGAAGGCATGGCAGTGTTGGGGCTGTCTGGTTCCTTTCACTGCTCTGTCTCATGCTCTCTCTGTGACCTTCTAAGGTGCTCAATCTCTGTTTTCCAGTTTCCCAAATACAGGAAAGGCAACACTCCTTCCCTACCAGATGTGCTGCAGACAAAAAGCCTGAACGTATGTATGAATGAAGGATGCTGCAATCTTACACTGATGCTTTTTAAAGAAAAACATCGGGAGACATCCTGTCTATTCTATTGTGGTTTGTTTGGTGTGTAAAGTACTGAGCTCCTTACTGCTAGTGCAATGGTGAACACTCCAAAAGCATTTGGATACCATGGAGAAATCTGCTTTTACCTTGTACTTTAGAGTAGTGGTGCAGTTTGGAAGTGAATCTACAGTTATCCCTGCATAGCATGGGTTTGCTGTCACTGTAGAATTATCTCAGATTGTGTGAACTGATTTGTTTTGGATGAAGTGAAAGAAAAGCTGCTCTCCAGTTGTGTGCTCCAGATGCTGGTAGCCTTCAGCCTGTGGAAGCAGTCTGGATTTAGTTTGAAGCAAAGCTCCCAGAGTGCATTCAATGTGAGTACTGGGTGCTCTCTACCATTTGTCTACAGATCTGCTTCCACTGAGCTGCACTATTTAATAACATTGGCACAGCTGATAAATTAATTCAAATCTCAAATAGGAGCAGCTTAGCAAATGAAAGATCATGTTTATAGACTTGTGTTCTTAATAATTTGCCAGACCTGATCAGATTTCCTGGACAGTCAGAGCAATATTGTGTCTTCAACTATAGCTGGTACTGGGTACTACACAGGGGAGTGCACTAAATCTTAATTAGCCTGCCACGGAGACTTTGTCTAACCTGGAAGTGAAGAATCAGAGATCTTGAATTATGGATCATGAGGGCTTCTGTCTCCTCTGAAATCATCCACAAGGCTGGAGGTACTAATTACTGGTATCATGGCCATTTTTAAGAGGCTTTACAGTGAGTTTGGTACATAAAACAGATTGGGGTTGACACTGTTCTGAGTTTCAGCTGTTGCTTTCAACAATAAGAGAGCAAAGAATTGTTCTTGACATAAAACTCTGAACAGCTTCCTGTTCCATGCTTAATAAGTTAGGAATCTAGTCCACTAAATAAATGTATTTACTTCCTCCCTAGACCACAAGTTCTCCCTCCCTGGCTGGGCTTGCCGTAGTGCTCAGTGAAATACTGAGAGGCTGCACAGTTACAGCTCTGTTAGTTGCTTTGTTTTGCTTTGGCAGTGATGCCAGTCAAAATTTACAGTTTGTAATTCATGGACTAACTGCTTTTATTAATAAGAATGAGTTCTGAGTCTGTTCAGGGACAGATTGTACACTGTGCTTGTTCTGTGAGCTGCCCTGTGATCATTACAGCTGTGGGCAGGGTCATTTACACCAGCTGCACTGGGCAACTGTCTGCTCTGTGAAATGAGCCATTGTTCTGATCCCATTAGCTTGTTTGTTTCTGCTGTGCTTTGGGTGGGCTGGTCTGCTTGGAAGGCCTTTCACTGAACATCGGGGATTACACAGTCAAATAATTTGGAGATAGGAAAGTACTTTTAATAATGCTTGACACTGCTGCTTGAATCATTGGGCAAGGCTGTTTGGGAATGCACAAAAATTAGGTGAGGCAGGTGATGGCAGGAACAGTAGCATTTAGTGAAGCCTCATGGGTAAGACTGGCTAATCTGGTGGTGGGCACAGGTTCAGCTTGAACTTGTGTCCTCTGCTTATGAGCTTGCTGCCTGGGTCTTCCAAGCACAAGTTTTCCTCTGTGATTGCATTGAGCTTTCTAAGGAGCCCACATTTGGGTGGATATATTACCTTGTAGCATCTCTCCCAGTCTTCTCCAGTAGTAATTGTTCTTTCCGGTCCTATTAATCCATGTGCCAATCACTGTGGGTGCCAAGATCTGTGGAGTGCTTTCATTTTGGTTTGTGGAACCTACCTGTGTTGTCTCTGAGGATATTGCTCCTGGTCTCTGTTAAGTCAGACATGCTGCACTCTGTCCTTCCATTTCCTGTGGGGATCCACTTTAGTCTCTTTTGCTGTTTTAGGAGGATGTGCTGAGAATGGTGGTACTGAAGGAACTGAAAGTGTGATGATTCACTTGCAGAGAATTTGTCTCCAGCAAGGATTGGAAAGCAGTCATGCATTTGTAGTGGATACAGTCTAGTGAATTGAGTAATTTTGTTTTGGTTTCAGGCACTGGAAAGTGACTATGTCAGTGCACACCTTCATCGCTGGATAGACCTTATTTTTGGCCACAAGCAGCACGGCTCAGCTGCAGTGGAGGCAGTTAACACCTATCACCCTTACTTCTATGGAGACAAGATGGACCTCAACAACATTAAAGATCCTCTGATTAAGAGCACTATCCTGGGATTTATCAGCAACTTTGGACAGATACCAAAGCAGGTACCACTTTATCATGAGAGTAGAGAACATAATTATCTTGATATACAGTATTTTGACTGGAAACCAGTAAGAGTCACTTAAATCAGAAACATCTGATTTAAACCTGCTGAAAGGTGGGCTGCAGGCTTTTCCAGATTGTGTACTACATCAGTATGAACCCTCACTTTCTAACCATGCTGCTGCTGTTGTTTGCCATAGAGCTGCAGCATCAGCTCTGGGCTCTGCCCCTTCAGCACACTCAGACAAGTAATCACTAGTCTGGGGATGGGTATAGCAAACTAAAACCCAGCTCAAAGTCTCACCTATCCCTTTCTTTCTCATCTGGAATTGCTGGGATTAGCTTTCTGTATGTGAGGGAGAGACGTAGTCTGATGAAAACGTAATATGGGTAAGGTTTTAATTAAGAGGTTCATGTATGGTAGTCCTGGAGTCTGAGATTAAGGATTTAAACAGGTGTTTATCCTGTGTGGTCTTGCAAATAGAGATTTATTTTTCCATGACATTCCTTTGTTCTAGCTCTTCACAAAACCACATCCATCTAGGAATGCTCAAGGGAAAAGTTCATCAGGAAGAGAGACTGTGCTGTTCCTTCACTCAAGTGGAATTCTTCCTCCTTTCATGAGCAGTCTGCAAAACCTGAAGCTCTCACCAGTTACCATAAAAGGTGCTGCAGGGGCTGTGTTCCATTTTCTGAGCTAACAAGTACACAATTCTTGGATAGGATGACTCTGGATTTTCAAGAGCACAAATGTAGTCACACGGTTTTGTATGAGTTGGTTCAATCAAGATCCCTTCTGACAATTGTAGTTTATGTATCTGTGTATTAGGAGTGGGCATTGAAAACTTCTTCAAACTTCTGTTGTAGAGTCCCGAATAATTTTTTTTTACAAGATGTCACCCTCTCTACATGGATTTATGTGGTCCACTGGAGAGGACCGTTTCCACTATTCTGTCTGGAACCTCAGTTTTAGAGTGGATTTCTGTCTGTGGGCCTGGCCACAACACTGAGCCCAGATGTGAGACTTGCCAGCCTCACCACAAAAGCTGTGCAAGGAGAAAAGTAACATAAGTGCTCTAAACCCAGCAGAATTAAATATTTTCTCTGTCTTGCCAGACTATCCCAAGGGAGCTATTGGGCACATTGTTCATACAGAAAAAGGCATTCTGGCGGTCGAAAAAAATAAAATTTTGATTCCTCCTCTTTGGAGCAAAACATTCTGCTGGGGATTTGAGGACTTCACCTGCTGCTTTGGCAACTATGGATCTGACAAGGTAAATAAGAAAAAGTCCAAGTGTTCAAGAAATTAATTATGTGTTGTGGTCTTTGACTGGCTTGGGGACCCATTTCAGAGGCTGTTGGGGAGCTGTTTTCAGAGGATGCTGTACAGGACTTTGTCATAGTCAAGCTTCTTGAGGAATCTCAAGTTGGATATCCAAGATAGTGTAAAACCATTTTACACTGCTCAAAAACATGGCATTTGCCTCTAAATTATCTCACGTTTTCCATCCAGTGATTATGTTGTCCAAAGGTTGTAAGGACAACACAAGGTCTCTGGTCACTGATTAGAAATTTCATTGTGCAGAAATTTCTGCTGGAATTAAGACAGAACCATCTGTCAATTCCCCACTGGTTCCAGCATAGTCCAGTGCATTCATTCAAAATAA
>VYZT01055116.1:0-21943 GCA_013400735.1 Pomatostomus ruficeps | reverse complement strand
ATGAAGTTAATACTCTTTGCTGTTAAAAATAAATGGTCTATATCATCACACTGCTTGTTAGGGCACTTGACAGATCTAGTTTCTTCCTCTGCCATAAATACACTGATTTTTGGATGTGTTTGGGTCAATGTTATGCAAAGACTTCTGGGTTACCTTGGGTACCAGAATAGCGTAACATGTAATTCAGCAAGATACTGACTTGGATATTTGTGCAAGTGGCATCATTATGTTTTTACAGACATATCCAAAGTCAATAGAAATGAAAAAGCCATGAGATTTTTTAATTTATGCTCCCTGTACAATAAAATCTGTGCTTAGTAGTTCATAGTGTTGCTGCAGGCGTAAATTATTCAGTTTGTCACTTCAAAACTCAGGGTGACACTGAACATAGTGAGTGTGATTACACAGTCACTATGAGTAATTATTGGGAATCCAACTTGAGTTTTCTCTTGGTCAACAATACTGGTGAACGTGAGCTGATAAGAAGCTTCAGTCCTTGTTGTAAGCAGGTAAACGTTTGTTCTGTCTGTGGTGGGGGTTTTGTAGCTGTGCCCTCAACTCCACCAGAATCACTGGCACCTGAGAGCTGTCCCAGTTGTGTGTGGGAGCGCTAATGTAGAACGTGCAGGAGGATGCTTGCGCTGTAACTGTAGCAATGTGCAATAGCCCTGACACTGCTTTAGACTGATTTGGGTGCTGCTAAACAGAGCACAGAATGGAATTTAGTGCTCCTTCTTTTGGCTTTCCAATCCAAATAAGAGGAGGATTGCAGGGTGTGGCAGTAATTCTCTGAGCAGTGGTCGTTACAGCCTGAGCTTTCTTTTTAATCTACATGGAATGTTTGCCTTCTGTTACAATATAGTGGCAGGATGGGCTTTCCTGAAGTTATGTAGGAAGTGCGGCACAAGAGGAATTGGGACCCAGGTCTCCTAAGACATAAGATACTGAGCTTTGTTCAGCCTTCCTGTTTGGCCCCTGGGAGATGGCAGAGCTGCATGCAGCCACAGCGTGTGCATGTCCAGATGTTACAGCTGCGCTCACACAGAGACTGGTTATGATGAGCTTTTCTTTCTTAGATTTAAAATTTCAGTTTTGAAAATTGAATCTGCCATTTGGTATTAATAAATACATGGTATCACCAGATGAGCATTTGACTTAAAGATGCTTTCTTGTACAGAACGTGACTACATTTGAGTGCATGGCAGACTGGGGAAAGTGCCTCTGTGCAGTGTGTCCTTCAGCAACTACCATAATCACATCTGGAACAAGCTCAGTTGTGTGTGTCTGGGAATTTTCCCTGGTCAAGGACAAAGTGAAATGTCTAAACCTGAGACAGGTAAGTGCTGTGGCTCTTCTGCCATGGAAACTTAATGAAACCCAGAAGATATGCTTTTTATTTCTCAGATGATTGTCAAAAGAAGCACCTTTGGGTGAATCAAGAAGGCAGGAAAAAACCAGTAATAAGCAGTATCATGTGATAGCCTGTTATCAGGTCAGGAGCTGATAATATGCCTTATACCAACAGCTCATAACTATGAGTGCCACTTGGTGGATTTTTTTCCCTTTAGTAACATTTTCAAAGTTCATCATGATAAAAGAAATAATGAAGATAAGGCATTTTCTTCTCTCTTGAAGTGCAGCCCTTGGGTTATTTTCAAAATCAAGTATCACCTGGAGATGCTTATAATTTGTTCTGGGCTGCTACAGCAATGGACAGGATTTCCAAAACATCCTGTGAACTTAGCTGGTGGAGATAAAGGCTCAGCTAGGCAACCTTCTTGATTCTTTTTTCTCATCCTAAATTCAGAACATAAAAGGTTTATCTGTCACTGTGAGGGAGGGATGCATCCAATAAGAATGCTATATTTTGTGTCCTTGTTATCCAAAGTCCTTTAGTGGTTGTTGACTTAGAGCTCATCTGTAGTCATCAACCACCTGTATACATGCTATTTCATTTACAACATTGAATTCTCATGCAAGATTTGTGTGGTTCAGCTATGGTGAGTTCTCAGCTTTACAAGTAAAACTAGAGTACACCATTATCATATCTGGAAGGTAGCATGGGGTCCTTCTTTCCTAAAGAAATCAAGAGACTCTTGATTAAAAAGCTCTCCTACTTTTAGGCAGACTAATACAGGCTTCATTGATCAGCAAGGTCTCCATACGTTAGAAGCTTCTGTTCGTTTGTTCTGGAGGGCTGTTCAGATGATACTTCAGTGCTTTCTGTACCCTAAGCCAAAACATTTTATTTGTCATTAAATTAAGTGAAAACTTCATTGTCTGTTAGGATGCCAGAGAAGTATTTAGATCTTCATTTATCAGACATTCTTGTTGGAATTAATGTTGAAATTGCGGGGGGAACTGTTTTAGAGCAGCCCCTCTTCTGAGGTTTATGATTTTCCCTACTGTAGAAGACAGAAATATGAGACAAGATCTGATGACCTATGAATCCAGCTGGTTATTATTCCAAAGCAGGACATGAACATAGAAATGGAAGAATTAGCAGCAGAGAAAAGTATGAGCAATAATTTTCTTCAACATCCAAATGATACCAGTCAGGGGGTCAGTTTGATTTTCAGGCAACCAAAGAGGCTGTCTTTTATCTACAATATAATGCCTTTCTCTTTAACAATCTAAAATCAGCTTTCCTGATGTGTTCCACTGTGATTAATTAATTTGGTATTAGCCAAAATCCACAAATTGGTATGAGATCATGCACTGACAAATTCTGTATTTTTTCCTTCACTTTGCTAGCAGAGGCCTTTTTTTTTTTTCATGACTGGAATGGATATAAACTTGAACTATGGTTCTAAATGTCTTCCAGTGAATTCACTGTTTCATGGTGGCTGCTTTTTCTGCTGAACAAAAAAATTTCCTGAGAGAGTGAGCTTTGCTTAAGAACAGCTTATGTGCTATAAAGTGGAAGCTATTCACTTAACAGCTGTCTCATGGGACTGACACATTCTGGTTTGGAATGTAGTAAAGTACAGAAACTATATTTCTGCAGAAAAAGTAGCTTTTGCCTCTCTAGTGGGATCTGATTCCACAGTTTTGTGGAACACTAAACATTGAGCGTAATTGCCTCAGTATTGATCCATGCAATTTACCAGCAGACGGATCTGTGCAATCCAGTCCCCAAAATTTCTGGGCCAAATGAAACACTGAGCAAGGTGTGCTTGCTGCCTCACAGACCTCTCAGGAAGGTGTGGAGCATGTATGTAAAGTGTCTGTATCCTTGTCAGCCTGTCAAGTTGAATGGTCAAATTTGGTTTAAGTTTTCATGGATTAAACATTCCTGCAGTGAAACTGGTCTTCTTTTTTGTCTTTTGGTATTTGTTAAAATACTTTGGAGATAGGCCTCAAGATCTTTATGCAAATAAGCTGCAGGATATTTCCCATTGAGGAAAAATCTGTCAGTCTTTGCAGAGTGATAATGAAAAGATGTAGAGCGCCAAAAGCATGAGACATTTGTTCATGAATGTTCATTGAGGCTGGTGGATTGAAGCTGATATTGTAATTGTGTGCAGATCTATCCCTCTCTTCCACACTCAGCTTGTATTTAAAGTGTTTCACTGCCAACTAGGATCTTCATGGGTTAAAATAAAAGAGAAGAAAAGTTTTATTGAAGATTGTGCAGGAGCTTAGCTTGTCTTGACTTGGCAATTTGGATGCTTTCACAGTGGATATGTTTTCTTTCATGCTTTGGAGGAAGGAGAGGAAATTTTGAGCCCTTGAACCTGCCTTGTCCCAGCCTTTTTTGCAGTAGTCTTACACAGTTCTCAAATGTGGGCACTTGCTTGTGCCCCGTGCTTTGTAAAGACACTGTTCTACAGCCAGTCCAAAGCTATCACTGAGCCTCCTTTTCCATGCTTAGGTGAGAGTATTTCTGACTCCTGAAAACCACAGTTAGAGACCTAATTTTGTGCCAGTATTTGGAGTGACAGTTCTTGGAGTAAGTCCCAAGCTGAAAGTCATCCCTCGCAGTTGCGGGTCACCTGCAGTAATACAGAGCTCAGCTTCTTCACCAGTGGATTAATGCTTGATTGCAGTTGTCTTGGTGACCTTGCAAGTGGCAGCACGTGTTAGCCAGCAAGAGTTCAGTCTCACAGTCACATGCTGGAAAAGAGGATGAGGTGTGTCCCCAAAAGTCATCTGGGACATGTGGCTCCCCTGCTTCATGCTGAACTGAGATAGAACCTAGAAATGTGATAATAATGTCACAGAAAGAAAGCCAGCAAGGAATATGCATTTCCTTTGAAAACCAACAGTGAAACTGGTGGGTGTGATTCTTCACAGTAAGGCAGCTAAAAAATGAAAGGCTTTCTAGGAAAGCTGTGAAAGACTTTCTCTGTAGCCCTACAGGTTTTACTGTCATTTACTGTGATTATGTAGCAGAAATGTACACTGCTGTCACTTGAGAATGCTGCATTAAACAATTGTCAGCAGCATACTTCAATCCATGACTTCTGTCTGTGCTATTAAATTGTCTAAAGTGTGTTTCTTTTTTTAAGAAACTGTTTAAATAAGGCTAAGCTTAACTGGGCACTCCTTATGTCTCTGAACCTATAAAACAACAACAAAAAAAGAATGTTCTGTAATGATGAAAGAGAAAGGAATTCCTACATGACTTTAAAGCAAGAATGCTCCATAAATGCTTGTTTTTCTTCTTAACCAATATTAGAAATGTATTAATCCTCTTTCAGATACACAGAAAGATTAAACTGAGAAGGTCACTGAAATATATCCTATAAATTTTATTCCAAAAAGTGTTTTAAATATTGAGAAATTTCCAAACATAAATTTTACTTAAAACTGCATGGACTGAAGTGAAAAGTGATTTTTTTTTTTCCTTGCTGAGCACAAAGCACTGTCTTAGAGTCTGAAGAGTAGGCCAAGGGCCCTGAATCACTGTGTAATTTGGGCAAGTCATATAATCTCTTGGATCCTCTGCTTTCTTCAACTACGAGCTGAGGACAAGGATGCTTCTCCATAATATCCTTTGGTATTTCCCCCTCATTCACTCTTCAATTCTCCAAAGAATGACTGCGTTGCTTGTTCTTAGTAAGCAAATGAGGTAGACCTGTGGTTCCCTGCTGTGGTTTATTGGTTGGTTTTTCCTCATCAGGCTTTGTATGGACACACACAGGCAGTGACCTGCCTTGCTGCATCCGTAACCTACAGCATCTTTGTGAGTGGATCAGATGACAGAACCTGCATCATCTGGGACCTGAACGAGCTGACGTTCATAAACCAGCTTCCTGCCCACGAGGAAAGCCTCGCTTCTGTTGCCATCAACAATTCAACAGTAAGATCTTCATTTATCATCTTTCTTCTGATGCATCCATGAACATTTCATGATAATTTAATGGGTGCTTTTCCCAACATAAAAACATCCTGAGAGTCTGATACATTGATTTTTTTTCTTTCTACAGAGATTGCTAATAGTGTTCTTAACGATGAGAGGCGAGCACTAAAAGCAACATCTTAGACTGAGTAGCTAAGTAGAAGCATCTTTGGATAGATAGATAGCAGGATTAAACAACTTTTAGTTTATGGAGCATGAAGTATTACCCTAGTACCTCCTGGATTTGGCTCACCCATAACCTTGTTGCCCCTATTATTTCATTAATTTCTCCTGGCATTCATGCAACATAGCCACATCTGAGCTGCACATTCATGCAACTGAGATGTTAGACTGCAGTCTGCCACCTCAGCTGACAACTGCCTTACACCTTTGCAGTGATAATGCTGGCTTTTTCCTTTCCCTTCTACTCTCAGGTACAGGGAGAGCTTCTGATAGCAGTGGGTGGGTATAAATCTGTTGACGTCTGTGCCTGGCCAGAACTGCATGCATGTGGATAGGAAAATGTTCTGTATTGGATTTTACTGTGAACACTCTGGATGAGATATCTTTCCCCCAACCTTTTACCTCCCAGAAATGTTGCTTTCATATTTGTATTTTCTCTTTTGGCTAATATACTAGAGCAGGGTATCACCTGCTCAGACAATTCAAGGTTGAATCCAGTCCTGGATATTGTATAAAGGCAAAATTGAGTTCATAGCAGTAAGAAACCAGGCAGGTATTCTCCACTTAGTCTGTGCTGAAACAGTCATCTCACATCAAGCTTTATTAACCATGCAGTCTGATGGCTAGCAAGTTGAGGGTGGGAATTAAGTACTGTTCAGCTCCCAGTACTAGCAGTCCTGGTTAGTGTAAAATGGCCAGTGGCCTCAGCAGGCCAGTTCACAATATCTTGGTGGTCCCTTATGAAGAGAGCTGAAGCAGGGCCAAGCATTCAGAGGTGAGGGGGTGGCTGGAACAGAGCTGCTCGAGATCCCAAGGGAACAGAGTTCTCTCTGTTCCATGAACCAGCCAGTACAGGAGCCTTATCAGTCCGTGTCTCCTCTCCTGTCCAAAAGTGAGATGGTCTGTGCCAGGGAGAGTCTGGTGACTGATCCAAATGACTGATCTCCACTTTACTCGAGTGCTAATGGTTAAGCTGTTCAGAGAATAGTATATAGAAAGGTTCATTTAATAGAGGAAACACCTTAGAAAAGTATGATTGAAGCTTCAAGGAAAAAAAATTAAGGCGTCCATATCTAGATGAAAAAATTCTTTTTAATGTTAGCAAAACAGAATACTTAATTCTGAAATGTAATTTTTGTTTAATTCTTCTCTATATACTTTTGTATTGCTACATGAAAATAGAAACAATGTGTTTCCATTGTGCTACATTATTTTGATAACATGATTGGTAGCAAGGAGTTTTTCTCCTGAAAAACTCAGACTGATTCACAGCAAAGTTTTGATGGAAAAAAAATTCTTTGAAATAAGAATCCTATACAGCTCTTCATTATGTGATTGTTGGAGTGGCTTGAGCATCTCGGAGTTCCATCTATAGACCCAAACCTCATGGTGATTGTGTAGCGTAGACAGAAAATAAGAACTGTCCCAAAAGGTTCATAAACTAAGGAGGATTGTAAAAGCTTGCTGTAAGTAATTATTTCAGTTAGTTTTAAATCCCTGTTCCCGAGCTGGTCCTGACTGTAGATCATTGCCAAATGCCTGGACATCATGTACTCTATGTAGATAAAGTAGCTGAAATTTAATCTCTTGAATTATTGGCAACTCTGTTTTGAGCATGCTCTCATTTTTTATCTCCAGAATTCTGCCCAGCAGTGTGAAGAGCTCCAGCCCCAAATGAGGCAGGGGTGAAGTAAGGTGTTAGTTGACTTGAACCAGATGCGTGCTGCTAATTTAAGGGCACATTGCCCTTTGCCGGAATCAGATGACTTTGCTGATGAGGTTCTATTTAGCTGATTCTCAGTATGGATCAAGAGTGGAAAGGTTAGGTAGAATTTCAGTTAATAACCTGATCAAAATGTAGTTTTGATTAGGTCATTCACAATTGCAGCATTGACTCTTGGCTGTGTGTTTCCCTAAGGAATTACCCGTGTGTTTGCTCCTTATAAGCAATCTCTGGTAAAGCTGCACCTACGTGAAATGGAGGGGAGAGGTTCAGGGCAAAGGATGTTTTCTGCATCACAAGTGCAGGTCACTGGGGGTGGAGCTGGTCATTGGTCAAATGTGAATCACAGCGTAAAAATGCGATGACAGTGAGCTCCCTGTGAGGGGCAGAGGAGGATTGTGAAATCACCAAAGGCTTTGCAGCTGAGCAGGTCAACACCACGTCCTTGTCTCAGAGAATGCTTATTTGTAAAACTTATGAGAGCATTAGTCCTGGCCCAGAACCTGTGCTAGGCACTGCTTGTGCACAGCCCCTGTCCCTGATAATAGCGAAGTCAGTCTGTCAATCTGCTTTTTTACTAAAAGCCTGGGTTTTATGGAAAACAGAAAGGGAACATTTCCTTAAATATTTTCATTTAAAAATGTGAATAAAAATTTGTTTCTGCATTATCTTGCTAAATCTGAGAATTTTGGGGGGTTTCTGTGATGTAAAAATGTCAGAATTTTTCATGAAAAAAAAAGTAATTTTTACTGTGTCTGGTTTATGTCATCTGCCCAGAAGAAAAACAATGGTCAGAATTTAAATCAGAGCAATTTAAATTTAATCAGCATTTAAAAGTTATGAGGAGGATGAGAATAGGACTTTGAGATGTTTCCTCTTGCTCTATTACAGGGTGACATCATCTCTTGTGCTGGATCTTTCCTGTACCTGTGGACAGTCAATGGCCAGCTGCTTGCAAGCACCAGCACTGCCTGCAGCCCCACCTGCCACATTGTTTGCTGCTGCTTTGCTGAAGTGATGGACTGGGACACACGCAGCATCATCATCACAGGGAGCACAGATGGAGTGGTGAGGGTAGGTGAATGGGAGAGAGGAACAGCAATCCTGATTCATTGTGGACTGGAGGTAGAGTTTTTTTTATTCTAAATGGAGGGACAGAGCTACTAAAAGCCCATGCCCCTTTCTTAACAGTGCAGCAGAGGGCAGAAAATGAAAATCAGAGTAAAATATTTGCTTTCTATCAACTTTTATTCTCCTTAGCAGAGGACTTCTTGCCATTCAGGGAGAATTTTGAAAATGTACTGTCCATTCTGGTGTGATTCTGAAAGCAAAAATTCTACCACTCCTCAGAAATAGGTTTGAATATGGTTTCTGAGGGTTCACAGCTCAGTTAATTGTCATACCTTCTCATGAGTCATACTTTCACTGCTGATTCTGCCTCTACTCTGGTAGGTGATTTTCCTGGGTTACTGGGATTGTTGATAGCGTGTCAGCCTGGCAACCCCATCAGCTGCCTATGTGCATTCCTCCAGTGTGACATCCTGCAGCACAGTGACGGAGAGGGAGACAACTGCAAAATACTGTTCTGGTGTTACAAGTCCAATTTCCACCTCTCCCTGAGAAGCAGGAGCTGAATCGCTCTATCACTGTTACAATCCATGCTTTTTCCATTTTTACCCCCTCACTGGCACAGCTGTGGAAGACCAAATACGCGAATACCCCTGAGCAAGGTGCTGGGCTGAACGTGCAGAGCGGCACAAGGGAAGAGCCAGGCGGCACAGGTATG
Source organism: Pomatostomus ruficeps (assembly GCA_013400735.1). Lineage (NCBI taxonomy): Eukaryota > Metazoa > Chordata > Aves > Passeriformes > Timaliidae > Pomatostomus > Pomatostomus ruficeps. The sequence continues at coordinate 12,907 of VYZT01055116.1, read as the reverse complement.
ACCACAGGGTGGGCTGTGTACTGCAGTGTGATGCACTGCTGCAAGCCTTGTTTGGTTGTGAGGAAGAGGAAGAGGAGGGGGTGTGAGCACAGTGGTGTGGAGGGGAGGTGGTGTGGGCAGCTGGTGCAGTGTCACTGTGACCAGCAGCAGTAGTGGGCAGCAACTGCCCCACCTTGGAGGCAGAGCACGCCTGAGCCAGCCCATCTCATGGGCACATTGTGCCTGGATGAAGCTGAACGCTTCTTCATAGGTTCTGTCATGAGTTCTGTCAGCCTCAGAAGACCACCTTTCTGCATGAACCTAGGAAACCAATGGCTGGAAATAGTCCTGGCTCCAGAAAGTTCACTGCCTTGGCACCTCTGCTTATGGCCTATGCTAAAGTATCCTGGTATCATATCAGAGTGGGCAGTGCCAGATTCTGCTCTGGGATGGAACAGAGTACTTTGTTGTCTTTGTCACCTTAAAAGAAGTCAGGGGTCCTTCAAACTGGCGCGACGCCAGCAGCAGGCCCTAGTGCTTGGAGCTGTTTATTCAAGGCTATGTGCAGCTGAAGCTGATACTGTAGAGCTCTCACAGAGCTGAGGTTAATAAGATTGTGGGACTATGGTGCTGACTGGTACTAAAAAGAACTCAAGCTCACTTCTCTGTTCTAACAAATAGGGAAGCTGAAACCTGTCAGAAAGCTTTAAAGGCACATCCTAAATAGCATGGCTTTCTTCTTTCCCCAGAACTTTTTCTAAGAGAAAGAAATTGTGGTGTTATTATGTATAATTTACTCCTCTTATTTGCTGTGGTCCTCATTACAGACATTCTCTATTACTTCAATTTTAGGCACACAATTTGCATAAATATAGAGCTATAGATGTAACATCTGCAAAGGAAAAAGAAAGATATTATACAGTAATTGGGCATTACCACAGAGATCTTCAGAAGTGCTGTTCATGGAACTTGGCATCAACATTACATAGATTGCTATGTGAAAATATTTCCAATATGCCTCTGTATGTATGATGGCCAAACCAGATGCTTATCAAACCTTTTGTCGTGCCTCAGAGTAGCCCGAGCCAGATACTCCCAGGGAAGGTGCAAGAACACTTGAGATACCAGATGTGAGATAGTCTGGCTGTGGTAGCTTCATATTTGTTTTTGTTCTCATCACTAATCGAAGATTGTTCTGTCAATAAGTCAAAGCAAAAGACTTAAGATCCTTTCCAAAATCCCTGTCATATTCTGTAGTCATTTTGTGGATTCTCTTTACCTATAGAAAAGTCTCCTTTGATTTAAGAATTTCTAAAGTTCTTGCCCATAACTTCCCATGGCAGTTCTTCCCAGGCATAATTGCACATGCATGTTTTTGAACAGACTGATACTTTAGCAATTTGCAAAATGTCTATCTTAAGCAGTTTTCTAAATGAGGACTTAAAAGTCATCCTTGGGAGCACAGCAGAACACTCTTGTTCGTGCTTTTTTTCCCAAAAGGACCATAAAAGATATGTGCTGACCCCAGATATCTAGTGATGTGTAGAGACACCTGTTTGCACATGAACATAAGGCTGCATGTTTTCAGGTGGATATGGGAATGGCATTCTTTAATAAAGAGTTGAGAGGTGTAATCAAAGCAGGGTCATACTCTCTTAACCTATTCAGATGACTTCAGAATTATTTTAAATGACCAAATATTCCCACATCTCATTCTGTGCATTAAAGAAAATAAAATTAATACAAAACACAGTCATGAAAAAGACCAGAGTAACTGTGATTGAGTTATGTTGTTAGGTGTGTGTGTGTATGTATGTGTGTGTATGTGAAATGTTCACAGCATTTAATTATTGGTTCTGTTATGAGCAGATTTAGATAATTTGATAATACCAGGGCTTTATGTAATTTTTTTTTTACTAGGCAATTATGGGCTGTATTATATCCTGGCAGCAAAGTATTGTGGGGCATCTTATTAAGCACAGAGCCAGTGAAAACTGATGAACAATTTTGCTGAACTAGGCATGCAATTTAGAAAGCAATAATACACAAATCCAATTTAGCACACAATTGATACAGCCGCACGTCAGCACATGTAACTATCATAGCCACAAATTAAATTGGGATGGGCCTATTTGGCAACAGCACAGGCCAAGATTAAATATATTTGTTCTCAACTTAACAACTTGCTGACCGTAAATAATAACAATCCCATCCATGCTGTCCCCCAGACGCTTTCTAAATGTTTATTTTTAAACCACACAACAGGTAACAAGTGTGGAAAACATCTTGTTCTCTGTCGGGAACTGAATCCCAGCGTTGCCCTGACTGGCAAAGCGAGCAGGAAGAGCCCGGCGGTGACGGCGCTGGCCGTGTCCAGGTACGGCCATTGCCGGCGCTGCCCGGCAGGGGGCCCCACGGGGCTGGACCGGGACCGGGCTCCCGCTGTTCGGTCCCTTTGGAGGCTGTGAGAGCTCAGCCGAACCTCTCGTAGCCAAGCGCAGCCCCGCAAGGAGCTGGCCTGGCTAGGTACATTCATGAAGGTTGCTGGGGTAGTCACTGCAGAGGCAGGAGACAAGCCAGGAGCAATAGCAGGTTTTGGTCAGAATAGTTGTAGAAGTCAGTAGCTGCTCCACCATCTCTGCAACGCGGAAATAACTCCTATCCTAGGAGCTGCTCTGTAAAATGTGAACAGAAGTTTTTGGCCAAAGGACAACTGTTGTTCAACTCCACTCAGTTTGCACAGCCAGCAGTATTTTGATTTACTCAAGCTCCTCCCGCAGTCATCTGGGTGTAATATTTATTATCTCCTACTCCAGGATGTCAAGATGTGCTGTAAAACAGTTACTGTCTCTTTCTCTGAAAGTGTTGAAATTTTGACAGCTGATAAAATGTTCCTGCATTCTGCATGCTCAGCTATAGAGCACTAAGTGTGATGTTGATGTGCATTGACATGGGGGAAATTTGGGGTGAGGGTTAGTTTAATTAGTGTTGGTGGCACTGCATGCAGCAGAGATTTCATTGGCTGAAGCCATGACATCATGCTAACAAGTCTGAATTCTGAATCTGGACAGCAGATTCTGTAATATCCACAGAATCTCAGCGAAGGGTAAGAGCTTCTGATCTGGTTAAATTGTCCACAACTAACCCCCTGAACTCCAGGAAAGTTTGCTCCCAATTCTAAGATCAGTCTTTGAAATACCAAACTTTGAATATTCTCTAATATGGGAGTTCAATTTTAACTTTAAAGATAATGTACACCCCTGAATGTTGCATCCTCCTAATTGCTGCACATACTGAAAAAGCCTTGATCCTATTTGTGTCTTCCTCTTAAACATGGTTTTCTTTGTCTTTTTCTTTCTCAAGAAATTCCTCCAAGCTCCTAGTTGGTGATGACTGGGGAAGAATCTGCTGCTGGTCTGTGGATGGGTAGGAAGAAATACGCAAGAGTTCTTGTTTTTTCAACCTTTTGTATGGAGAGAAAAATTACTCTTCAGAGCATGAGAGAACTAGGGAAATTGGAAGCTTCTGGTTGGGGACTGGATCTCAAGAGAGTTGTTGGACTGACCCTGCAATCAAGTATAATTTAAATTAGACACTGGACCCCAAAGTTGTGAGAGAAACTGACAGATGTGCACACAGATGATGAGATTTTGTAGTTTTTGTCTTCAGAAAACTTTTGTATTTAAAATGTTATTTTAGATATTGAATTTGACATAATACATCGTATTTCACAAATATATAGCAAATAAAACTGCCTTGATTATGCTAAAGAGCAGTGTAGCTTAGTTAATAACAGGTTGTATTTTTAATATCATGAGATAAAAAAATACGTGGACTTCAAACAGATGTTAAGTGAGTATGTTGCAGTACTTTCATTCTTCACTGACATGCAAGAATATTAATATCTCCATTCTTACACTTCCTTCCTCCCTGAATCTGCATAAAAAATGTATGCATGCCTTTTGAGAAGCTACTTTGTTTGCAAAGGGAAGGTTGGAATTCCCAGGCTGATGTTGGTGCCTTTATCCAGCCCCGCTGTGAACATGTCTTATGGTGCTATGTTTTGTAATCTCTGATGTTGTTTTTACAGTAAAGCAGGCAAAATGTATGGAATAGGTGAGGAGGAGGATCTGACATGGCTGGTCAACATATTCATTTATTTTTCTCCTTCACTGTCCTCTTTCCTAACCTTGTCCCTGTATTCTCTGGAAGATCAGTATATTAGACATACTTCGGGATTTACCTCCACAACCACCCTGTATGGTAAAAGTGAGTATTTGTAGTAAATGACGGCTGAGACTGTAGTGTAATAAATTCAAGTGCCATTTGTGTCCCTAATGCAGATGGAGAAACTGTGAAAAATCCACCTCTTTAACATTTTAGCATAATTGGAAGGAGCTAAATTGATAACTCCCTCTCCCTTCTGCTCCTCCTTGACCTGGTGAAGAGATTGAATATGTTATCTCACACACAGAGAAAGGCTGAGCAGCTTCCTGAACACACAGACTGGGTGACAGCAGTGCCAGGAAGATCACGAAGGACATTACAGGCATGACGGCTCTTTTGTTCCTACCACCAAACACACCCTTGAGCAGACAGGTCTGATTTCCAGTGCACTGGGACTGGTTTAGTACGGCAGCAGTGAAGCCCATGTGTGCTGCACTGGACAGCCAGAGATTGAGGAACTGCTAAAGGCCAAAATCTTGGTGCTAGAGTGCTAGAGACTTGCTAGCATCATTAGGAAGAATCTGGAGTAGAACAGGTTTTTACCAGTCTTCTTTTAATTACATGATCAACTTTCTTCTTCCTATAGGACACTGCTTAGCTAATGACTCTTCTTTTGAATTATGTTGCTGAATGAGCAAATCTTCCTATAGCAAGCAGCCTCCTTCCCTGCAGAGTGCTGAGACATGTCCCCACCCCAATCCCCCCATGGTTCAGCCTGCCCTCCATCATGAGTGAGGTAATGGCCTGTGGAAAATGCAGTAATTAGATGTAAGCTTGTGATGCAGACATACAAGGAAGTCTGCATTTTGTCTACCCAGATGACTGCCTGGTCTTCCTTTCTGACCTCCAAGTGCATGACTTGATGCACTTTTTGATTAGTCAAATACTAATCTCTCTGTGCTCAGGGAAACATACACAGAAAACAGGCCAAAATTTTCAAATCAAAGTAATCCTATGGAGCAAAGGTGGATTGTGCCTATCTTTATTTTTCCTGAGGACTGGGGAAAGGTCAATTGTCAACAAATGTATACTACTTCTTTCCTCTTTCTTCTGCACATTTCTTAGAAATAAATTGTGATTTGGATACATGGACAGCAAGACTTGGATTCCTGTCAACTGCGAATAGAGTTTTACTGAACCATAGTAAAGGTGATTAAGAGCTGTGAAAGGTCACTACCTGTCTTTTCATTTACCTGGTAAGCATCTTGAATAGCTTGCAAAATATCTCCTCCTTTAGCCTTTTCATGTAGCCTGTCTGCCAAGAGAAGATGCTCCCTGTTTTAGAGCTGGCAGTGGCACTCGGCAGCCTGGGCAGCTGCACTAATGGCTCCAATACTCTAGACATCAACCTGGCTTTGTTTGGTGTAAGAAGAGGCCAGCTGTAGGCTGGCCACGCATGGATTTGACAGGCTCATCTCCTTGTGCTTATCATCAGTTCTCTTAAATCTTCAACAGTTGCTTCAGCAACATCTGTTTTGAATCATAGAGAACAGGTCCAGAGTGTGCATGTGTGAGTGCAAGTCAGCACGTTAAGAGTAAATGTGTTCCCAAGCCAAGCTTCTCCTCATCTTCAGGGCACTGTAATTTGGGAGAATATAAAAGACAGATGACTAGAAGTGAGTTGCAATTTCATCCTGGTAAAAGTTCTGATTAGGATTTGCTGTACAACAATGCTTGGTTAAGAAAACTTTGGGTTCTTCTCTAGCTCTAGAGAATTTTTCCCAAAGGACATAAATCATGGGAAGAAACACATACTGTGAGTACCAAAAGCACGACTCAGAGTGCAGAGTTAAATGTCAGTATGCTGCAGTCCTCAAATTTTCTAGGCCTGCTACAGCCAATGTGTGTGACAGTGGTAGAATGCTACCTCATCATTTTTCTGAAGGTAAGTCTCTGGAACAGGAAGTTTTTGCTCAAAATTTGTAATGAGTGGTTGAAGGATCACCTGAAACCAACCCTCTTGCAAACACCTGTTTTAATATTTGTTTTGGTCTCCTGCAGATTTGGTAAATATCAATGACCATGAAAATGTCCAGGAAATTCCATCACCTCTGGATGTGGAGGTGGCTTTCACTGATACATAGACAAGACTTGGTACTAGGACAGGGGCAGTAGTGATGTGAGTTGTGAGTGTCCTGATGTGACACATGCTTGGGATGTAGGGATAGCAGATCTAGAATATGCTTGAAAAATGAAGTGTAGCAATTCTGCAGCAAATGCTTTTAGTACAGCTCCATTGTTACTGTAAGTGCAAGAGCATGAACATCAACACAGTCTTGTAATTATCTCAGAACCAACTTTTGCATGGGGTAAGTAGTTCAGGGTGAGAATTATCCTTAAAAGAAATCCAATCCCATTAGGATAAGAAATGTAGAAATAAGTTTAAACTCTGCCCTATAGGGAAATGAAGAAGAGAAATGTGGAACAACAAAACCTTTATGCAACTTTAAAAACCAGTTTAATCTAATTGACTACCATAAACCCTAAAATGCTTTAATTACACTTATTTGGTTATTGCACAGACTATCTTGCCTCCTTGTTCAACAACAGAAGTCTTATAAGTATTACACTGAGCATTAAGTAGTGTCTGATCTCTAGCATTCTGCTGGCTAGTTAACACTCCTGAAGCAATATTTGCCTGTGCACTGCAATGCCTTTGCATTCTCATAAAAAAGAATTTATTCAAGCCTTTTTTGAGAAATTTATGCATGGCAATCTGTAATTCCCACAGAAAAATTTTCCCTGTGGTTGTCACTATGTGCTACTCTTCTTAACTCAGGGATCAGTTGTGGCATTATTGGTGTCACTGTTCAGACGTGTGCATGGCAATTATTGTCATTGGAGTCAGCCAGGCTCATGGGGGGGCTGTGAGAGGGGGCAGGGTGGTGTGGTTCCTGTGGAGGGTTGCTGACCCTCTCTCTACTTTTCACCTTATAGACAGTTTGTCATCAGAGCTCTTCCCAAGCATCAGGAGGCTTATGCAACTTTGCCACATGAAATTTTTTAAAGGGCTCATCTAGAAGGGCTCACCCTTATCCTCTGCACTCTGTTTTATGGAAATGTGGTACCCAGAACCAGGCAGCCTTCAGCAGTACACTGGATTATTAGTGACCATGAGCAAATTTGCTGTAATGACTGCTGAGCAAATGTAGCCCTTTTGATGGCGACAGTGGTGCCTCCATTTAGCAATCACTTGATGTGTTTCATACTCAGGTGTTGCAACTCTATGCATGTGAAGGTTGTTGGTGTACAGCAGTCATTGGGGCAACAGCAGCAGGGGAACTTTCCCTGTTTCGGGTCAGAAACTGTCTCCCTGTTCAGTCTGGACAGGAGGCTCTCAGGACTTTGTTTCCCCCTTGGACATATGTTCCTGGGCCAAGAGGGACAACAAAAACTTCTGTTCCCATATCTACTCCAGTTTTGGTGGGATCCTCTGCTCTCCTGAGGGGAGCACATGAAGTAACCCACAGGAGTGATTAGTGAGAGTGCTCTTTGGCCCCTCCAGTGCTCAGTCCATTCCCTACCATCTCCTGGCTGTGACATCTCCAGTGGAGAAGTGGTGGTCAGTTAAATCTCCTCAGCCAATATCCGTGTCTTTTTACTCCTTATTTTACTGACACTGCTGGACTGGCCAAAGTCAAATGCAGTCGAGGTGCAGTCATTTAAGTTCCCACTTTTGACTGACTCAGTTGCAGAGTACCAGATCTAGTAAGCAAGCAAAAAGGTGTATCTTTGTGTGACAGTGGGACTGTGGATGTTGTAAACAAGGAATTCCAGTAGTGTTATGGAAATAACCAGAGCTGCTGCCAGACTATGAGATTATTGGTTGGGAAGGTGAAATCCTCATTTGCTCCAAAGCCTTCGTCTGTCCGGCAGGCTGGCTTCAGCCAGGATTTGTTGGCGTTTGTTGTGTAAGGACTCATTTGCCACCTTGTTGTATAGCAACCTGTGGTGTTCCTGGGGAGAGCTCTGGGCTCTTCAGGGTCTGATTATCAGCTAAATAGATACTCCATATCTGGGCTGTGTATTTACAGGCCCTTCTCTTTGGCAGTGCTGGGACTGTGATAAGTGGGAGGAGGCCCACTAGAAATCTACTGAAGCAGGTCTAATTGAACCAAATAGACCAGCTCAGTAGAGTAGAAAATAGTCCTTATATATCTACCCGAAGAAGATAATGCCCTTTTAAATAACAGAAGCAATTTTATTTCAATACCCCAATTACTCTGAACTCTCAAATGTCAAAGTGCCAAGCACTTTCAAAATAACTTAATTTAGACATTTATAGCACTTAGACACTGCTAGTTTCTTATCTAACCTAATTATGGGTTGTACAGGAAATTGCAAAGCATCCCAATTAGTGTTATTTTTTATAGTGATACATAGGAATGGCCTTTGCCATTTGCCGTAATCATGTGCGTGCTGATCTACTAATTTTGGCTTTTGTGTTAGTTCCTCTTCTATCCTCTGGTTGCTCTCTGAGAACAAATAAGGAGGAAGTAGAGGTAGAGGTGAGCACAGCTATGGTTGCCTGAGGGATTTGAAGGGCATATTTTCCTGTGAGAGCAGAGTGCAGATGCAAAGCAGGACCATTTAAGAGGAAGAAGTGCCATGTAGAAAGTAATAGCTGGCTAACAAAATTGTTGACCTTCCTCTGATCTGAGTACTTAAGCCATGATTCTTACCTTTTATTATGCAATGTCCACCTAGATTTAATAATGTCAGGTCACACCATTGGAGAAAGAAAAACATCATCTTGTAATTAATTGCACAGTTTTAAGTATCAAAGCAACCCACTGAAAGACTACAGAGAAGAAAATTTCACTGAGTATAATATGCTTTAGTGTGAGAAATGCATAATGAGTGGATTTAGCTCCTTCTGACAGGAACTGTAGGGCCAAATTAATCCCTGGCCTAACTCTGTCTGGCTTCAGCCCCACAGGACTAGTTCGGGCAAAGAGATGTGTAAAGCTGCTTAACTGGTTGCCTAAAAAACCCCTCACAGACAGTGCTGAGCAGTTTCCATTCTAGTTCCTGTGCAGAGCAGGCAGAATCAGAGGTGGGGGAAATGGTGCAGCACCATTTAGCAGGATTCAGTGACTTCTAGTTTGCTTTCATGGTAAGGGGAGGACATGCATCCAGTTACTATGTTTGAAAGTGACAGCTGTTGCCCATCCCCATGTGGTTTTTTGTTGTGTATATTTTACGTGATGCCTTTGTTCTGTGATGTGCTCCTCCACCCTGCCCAGTGTCAGGAGAGAGTTTGTCTTAGCAGTCAGAGAAGTTCCCGCAGGCCTCTTCATTCCTAAGGATAATCCAAAAGTATAATAGCTAATTTCTCAAGGAAAGATGTGGGGTTGTGGGTAGCTATGTACTGCTGTTAACTGTGCCCAAGATGATGCCAGCCTGGAACAGGAAGGCAAAAGCCCCAGAAGTGATCTCGTCACAGCTCTACAAAGCCCCAATGCACTGTTGTGTTCTCATTCACTTCCTTATGGCAAAATGTTGATGCAGACAAATAGATAGCATTTTAACAAGGCTTAACTCAAATTAAGGCCTTGAGGGAAAGCTTGTATTTGACCAAACCACTCCCTTTCCCTAAAGCTTTTCCTCAGCCAGGAGCACAACCCAAGTGAGATTGCCTGGGGCCTCTGTGGACATGACCTCCTACTTCCCTGGTGTGAGATGCAGGGGCAGATCCTCAAAGATCCGGTCTCAGATCCTCCCAGCAGGGAAATACAGCTGCAGTGACTGGCTCTGTTATGTACTAAAATGAAATCCTGAGCAGGTCTCAGCAGGAGGCTCACAGAGGGCTGGCAGAACATTTCTGACCATAGTGATTGAAGACTGAGAAGCCCTTTGTGAGGTTTGGAAACAGCCCAGCAATGCTGGTAAGGAACAAGAGGCACAATAGGGTGCCAAGACAGGGAGGATTCCTGAAATACCTATTGCTATGCAGGAGTCTTCCATTGACATGCAGCCTTTTGATCTGCCCAACCAAGGTAGTAAAATGGAACCAAATCTGCTGGTGGAACAAAGCACACGGAATGAGTACATTTCACATTAGTGCAGGAAAACTCAGAAGACCACTTGTTATGCAGTAAAATTTAGGAATTTTATCTTTTACCCTGGTAGGTTAGGCTGAAGCCAAAAAGGATCTTTCCACCATTTATGTCACTTGCCAGAGGTGTTTTGGAGAAGCCCTCAAAAAGCAAAATTTAACCTACAAATTAAACATCAAATGCAATCTTATCTGGTCTGAGTCCTTCTATGCCAGCAGAACCTGGCCAAACCCTGGCTAAGGACACAAGTTTATTGAACTTTTTAATGAAGAGAACCCCACAAATATGTTACAGTTATACTAAACCAAATAATTTGCAGAGATAATGACATGCTGACCACACCTACTGATTATAAAAGTAATAATAAAGAGTAATAAAATACCTTTTCCTTGGGCTGCAAAACCAACCCCCACACAGCCTGGAACACTAATATGATTTACTCCTATTTGCTGATGGAGGATTCTAGTAATAAAATTTAATGTGGAGGAACAAGGTGCATTTAACCAAAGCTGTAAACATATCTAATTCTATTTAAAGCTATAGGGTGCAGTACATTAACGTTTAACAATCTGATATTAAATTGGTGTGAAGCTAATAGAGCTGTATTTGTTAAGATTTCAGCACAAAGCCATGTTTTACCAATGACAACAGAAGGAGGAACCAAAATAGTGTGACTCAGCAGGCTCCAACTGCTGCTTAATAAGGTACTAAGAGTCTTCATGGGCATTCTTGTCATAGAAGAACTGTAGGCCACCCTCATCTCTGCTGCTGTTCTGCTGAAGCCAGAGGGAGTTAGGCCAGGGATTAATTTGGCCCTGTAGTTCTTGGTAAAAGGTACTAAATCCACTTACTCTGCATTTCTCACACTAAAGCATATTATACTCAGTGAAATTTTCTTCTCTGTAGTCTTTCAATGTGTTGCTTTGACACTTACAGATATGCAATTCACTGCAAGATGGAGTTTTCCTTTCTCCAGTGATACGATCTGACATTATTAAATCTAGGTGGACATTGCATAAGAAAAGACACAGGAAATGTCTGCTCAGGAAGATGGGTGTTCTCCCGAGTAATATTTCTGGACTTATTTCACTCAGCTGGTCTGTTGCCTTTCAGGATTCTGCTGCCATATGAAGTCAGTTCCAAATGGAAAATACTTGAAAATGTTTTTCTGGATTTTTGTGCTGAATGAAGAATTCAGTTCTAAATACTAGGACTCTCTAAATGCTGTGTAAGAGACAAATGTATATCCTTCAATCTAGGAAGCAATATCCTTCTCTGGGAAGCAATAAATCTTACATAAAAAGGTAATTTATTCAGTTCAATTAACTATTATTTTGGAGAATTAGCTATCAAACATACACAAGAATATACAGGATATTAATACATAAAGAATGGTATTCATTAACATGCTGGGCATAAATATACAGTAGAGGATTCTTCTGAACAATGGGCACAATGACCAGTTGTATGCAAAAGGAATGTTTGTAACCAAACTTGAAAGTTTTCACAGATAAGTGGTCAAATCATTAATGTGATAGGATTTTATTTTTAATTCCAAAGTAATAACTAAAATATTCAATATTTTTCTAAGGCCTTTTGAACAGCTGTCTGCATAACAGATGTCCTCTCTGAATAAACTGGCTGTTCCAAAATGGATCCCTGAATGTTGAATCACTTGTTAGCACCAGTTTGGTTTTGGTCAATGAGTTGATTGCTCCTGTCACTGAAAGTCCAACACCTGATCAGAGAAAAGGAAAAATACCATGCCCTTTTGGTGGATGATTAACTCCTAGGATAATGCAAAGGTGAAACAAACATCTTTTTTGACAGCTTACAAACATTAAAAATGCAAACAATTACTAGCAAATCTATCAGTAAAAGTTGGCCTTAGTTTGGAAAGAACTGTTTTGATGAAGGAATAGGATTGGAATTAGTACTGTACATAATGGTCAGCCGGATAAGCTTTTCTTAAATTCCTTTTTATAGAAGAGATTTTTCTCTAATGTGCAGGTGACTGCATTTTATATTTGCAGATCCTGGCTAGACAGTAACAGATTATGTGTGCTGCCTAATCTACTACTGTTCAAAAAAGTTAAAAAGCCATTTATACAGACTCGCTCATTCTGGTGAAACCCTCTAAAAGGCAGAGATGTGCTCTGTCCCTTGGTTGCATGTCCCCATCCCTGCATTGTCCCCTCTGTCCTCCTCTCCTGCACTCCCAGGCAGTAGCAGGAACAGGGGCATGAGTGTCCCTGTGACGATTCCCTGCTGTGCTCTGAGCCCTGCTGAGAAGTTGTCCTATCACTAAAAGGGTGTGACCTGCAAAGGAAGAAGCAGCTTGGACCATCTTAGTTATGACTCCAGAAGCCAAGGCCTGCAAGTGCTACTCCAAAATCCACATTAAATACTGCTGAATGAGCAGCCTGTCAGGGGGCTCCCTCACAGACCGGGAGAAGACCTGGCACATACCAAATATTGGATCTCAGTGACCTGATGGTGACCTAAAGAGCCTGTGCTTTTACATCTCCATGAACTGCATAGCTCCTCAAGGGCTAAAGCTTCCCAAGAGCTGAACGATGCTGGGTATACAGCTTTCCCTGAGCTTTGGGGAATTTTAGACATTGAAGATACATGAGCCTGAA
>VYZT01055114.1:10050-51739 GCA_013400735.1 Pomatostomus ruficeps | reverse complement strand
AACTGCAGTTTAGGTGGGAGACTTGGCTGGAGAGACAGGGGCTCTNTGACCATGCTAGAGTGGGTGGATGTTGGAGGAAACTGCAGTTTAGGTGGGAGACTTGGCTGGAGAGACAGGGGCTCTTTGCTCCTATGCTGGAGCAGTTTCGTCTTTAGAGAACTGCATTTCGTAGACGAGTAAACTTATGTTATAGAAGTTCACAGAGAACTGTTTCTCGTAGGAGGGACTTTATGGCAAATGTAGAGAAAAAAAACTTCTCTTTTTAAGCAGGGGAAGAAGATTTTAGAAATAGATTGACTTGAAAACTTTACACTTGGGTCTCTTTGCACTGTTGGTGGGAGAGAGGGAGGGGTGGGGAGTGAAAAGAACAGTGTCTTTTAACAGTTTAGTTTATTTCTCATATCCTCCTTCTAACTCTGGTAGTAATGAATTTCGCTTTGCAACTTAAGTTGAGCCTGGTTTGTCCTTGGAGTGTTTTCTCCCGGTTGCTTATCTCAACTCATGGCCTCTTGTGTTAATTTTTTTTCCCCCCTCTCCTTCCCTCCTCTGCCCAGCTGTGGCAGGGGAGGGAACGAGTGAGCGGCTGCCCTGGGTGCCTGGCACTTAGCCAGGATCAAAACCACAACAGCAATGGAGCTATGAACCAAAACTAATTTGTGGAAATTACTCAGCAAGTGATTATGACTAATGTGATTTGCCACTGGGCAATTCATGAACAAAAGTAAAATGTATGGAATGAAACATTCATTATCCATTATTCTCTCAGTATAGGCAATGGCATTCATACTGTAGCAGAGCTTAGACACTTCAGGTAGATTTCAGGGATTTGTTACACCAAGTTTGTTTTTTATTTTCTTATAAAAGGGTGGGCATATATCCCTCCTAAGGAGCTCCAGATGCTAGGTTTAAAAAGTTCTCAGTGATTACACCTTCTGTAAAAATGTGTGAATTAACCTTACAGCTCAGGTATTGGTACAAGAGTAGTCCTGTTTGAGATCAAGAGGTTTCCACGTGGACTAAAAACCCTGAGTAGTCCTTCAAATTCTTATATGAATTTTGTTGTTCATGTTTTAGCTTGGCTGTCATTGCCCAAGTTAATCACTGGGGACATATTCTAAGATACTTCAAACACATCAAGACATACAGACAATTCCAAGACCATCCTTCAACAATGTCTCAGTGTAGGTTTCTGTAAAGGCACATTCAGGAAAGTATTCCTTTTTTGTCTGATGCTTTTCCCAAAGCAGATGGACCTTGCTGACCTCCATGGCATTGGCTTCAGCATGGCAAAAGGCAGAGATCTTACCACTTCCTTCCCCACTGCCCTGGTGTTTCTTTCTGAAAGAGAACAACTAGAGCAGACTGTAAAAGACATAATCTACTCAGGAAAAATCAGTGGTAAGGACAGTAATTAAGAAATCGGCAGATAAAACGAGTGAAACGATATGTTACTGTTCTTTCCACTGCCTGTTTATTCTCCTCTTGGTTCTTTTCCCTTTGTCCAAATCAGTAGGCAACAAGGAGGGGTGTCTTTGTATTTGCTTTAATCTCTGCCTGACACCAAAATACACTGCCTTTGCAATAGGATCATCAGGATCATTTTTTCAAGCTTCTCTGTGATAATGCCCTTCAGAAGGATAGGGTCATTTGAACTTCACAAAGAGGAGTTTTTCTTATAATTCTTTGGATTATGAGAGGCAGGCCAGAAGAAAAGGCCAAGTCACTCTGCCTTACAAGTGTAAATTTAAAGGCAGAAGGAAATGGCTGGAATGAACACCACAAATCTATAGAAAAAATCCCTCTACCAGACACAGTGAGGAGGAAGCCTGGGACAGGAGGGATTATCTTCCCTCTGCCTTACTACCACAGATGGTAGTTCTGTCTGTTCTATGCAAGGAAATCCTACAACAAGCATACAATCCATTTGTGCAGAATCTACTCTGTGCTTGCACTGTCCTGGGAATTTATTCAAAATATTTGCTTTGTGCATGGATCGCACCAGGGGTAAATTGGGCTCCCCAAATGACTTCTGCACTGCAATTCCTGTTTGACTAATGGGGAGTAATCCTGACATCCCTACAGAGTGCCGCTTTTGGCCCTCTGAAATATACCTCATCTCTAATGGACCAACTTTCCAGGGTAAAGAGACATGTCTGAACTGAATCCCAAGTGCGTGTATCCTTCTCAATTCAAAAACAAAATTGCTAGAAGTTTTACTTTTATGGACTTTTCTTGTCCTTATAATGCTGACAATGGTAGCGATTACTATCAGGCTGTCATAACTCAGGTTGAAAACTGAATTTTGCACAACAGTGAGTAATATAACAAAACTGTAATGTCTCAAAAGGATCATGGTTCTATCTTTATTTCCCCTTTGAGGAACAGAATGTGTGAGTAATGTAAAAGGTTGGTATTAATTTACTGCTAAAACGAAAATGGATTCAAAGATGTGTTTTAAACCAGTTCTGGTTTTCTGACTCAAAAATGAAAAAATCCAAAAGGCAGTCTTTGTAATTATAGTGATTCTTATCCCTCTGTTGACACTCCTGCTCATATTTCTGTTGTTTGTCAGGCATACTGTGTTAAGATGGCAACAGGACTCTATCTGGGGTTTGTTTGCACCTTATTTTGCACTATTAAGGGGGTTTTTTTGTGTGTGCACTGTCTTCCATTTCTCCTGAGCACATAATCAACATTGTGTTTAAAGGCTCGTATTTAAAAAACAGAATATTAATCCACTGTCCATTGAATTTAAACTCCGGAAGTCTGAGGGCATAAAAAGGACAGAGGAGACTTGACATGGAGACTTAAAAATTGCACAATACACAGTTCTTCAGAGGGGCTGACGACGTGCAGCCACAACTGACTTTTGCTGGTATTGTAAGGACTGGGCACTTCCAAGGAGTGTCATTATTGATCCACTTCTTCACAAGGGAATACCTGGACATCCTTTTTGCCGGGGGGGAGTGGGGGGGGATATGATAAGTTAATATTAAATGTATCCATTACTCAGGTGTCTCTTTGTGTCTGACCCCATGCAGATGGGCAGTGAAGCAGCTGCAGCTGGGAGAGCCCTAAGACCTGATATGCAGCCAAACCCAGCCCATGTTCATGAAACTGGGTGTCACTACACTCTCTCTTTTTAGAGTCTTCCTTTCAACCTCCTCAGCTTAGTTTCTCATCAGAATCAATCATTTTCTAATTAACTAGTCAGATTCCAATGCAGTTAGCCAGAATTTTATTATCCTGCTCTCAGAGTTACAGCATCCACTTATTTATTCAAGTTTCTACTGCTCCCACTTTGATGGAATTGAGTGAAGGAATCTCTGGGAGCCTAAGGGAGCTCTGTAATGAGAAACAGTTACAGGAAGGTGAGTAACCCTTTTGCTTCACAGGGTTTACAATATGAGGAGAAAGGAAAAAACACATGTGCTCTCTCTTTATGTTCCAACATCCAGGGGGGAGAAACTAATGCAAAAACCAGCTTCCACGTTTATTGCTTGGTTTTATGGTTAGGTTTTTTTCCTAATTGGGAGTAAAATGAGTATCCTTTTTGGGGTGTTACAGTAACATTCACAGATGAGGGACAGGTCCTTAATAAGCGATGCAGAAACAAATACATGACAATATTCTTTAGGAGAGTTGGGCATTACAGTGCAAAGTGTGGCAATCCATGGCATCATGATATGGCCTCTGTTGAACACTGACATTCTTCATGAAGCACATGCACAGGCTGGATGTCTTGAGAATGGGGTTACAAAATTTAGCATCTTGAATGAGGAACGAACTGAACAGAGCATTAAGAAATGCAGATGTGATGAAGACAGCCTCAGCTTTCCTACTTAAAGCTAGTAAGGTGTCAATGCCTTGACTGCTGGAGTATTCACAGCAGTAAGCCTTTTTCTGGGCTAACATACCTAAGGTAGCTCAGTCCTCTTTTTTAAAAAAAACAGTAAGAAAACAGCAAGAAAGCTTTGTCGTAATTGAAAGATGGAATGTTTTCCAGGAGGGTGTAAGAGCTCTTCTACCATCTTAGTTTTGTTTTATTTGGTATGCAGACAGAGACTTGATTTACTTGTATCCCAGATGTTAAGTACTGGACTAGAAAATCATATGCACCTTCTTTTGTTTCTCACTGAGAACACAATCATTTATGTCAGGTTTCAACAATAGGGAGAGAATTACATCACAGACTGCCTAACAGTTTGCTGGAGTTGAAGGCAGTGAGCAGCCCAAAGTTATTGCACATGCTCCAAATGCTGTGGTACTCAACATGGGGATCAAGTTGTTACTTTCCTGATTCTGCTCTGGTTAGGCTGTTTTGGTGACTGTTAATGAAGCTTATCCCTTTCTCACAGTGCCTGGGGGCACTGCATGTGCGTGGTCCAGTTCTTTTTTTTGGGACCATAGACCTGGCTTACAGGTACTCCCCATCCTCTGAGGCAGTGGGCCAGACTGCTGTGGAAAGACTTCCTCTGCCTTTGTGAGCTGTGCCAGCAAAGCAGCATGCTGCAGAGTGCTCCTGTGCTGCACTGCTGCAGTGGCACCACTACTTTTCATTTATATCTGCAGGGAAAGGCCAGGGAAGAAAGATTTTGTCTTACTAGTGAGTATCCTAGACACTCTCTCACCTGCCTCTAGAAAATTATTCTGCCGGAGAGATTCTCAAACTGAAGTCACTTCCTTCTTCATATTCCTCTGTGTGTTCACAACTTGAATTATCTCAGTGTTTTAAATAACACCATTGGGTGGATAATGAAGCAACTATGTATGCTAGCAAGAAGTGGAGGAGCTAAAAAAGCAAACTTACAAGCATGGCACCTGTATTACTTTAAGGTAGTAAGTGTTGTTAAATTTGTCAGGCATGATGCATCTAATTCCTATGCTATTTTATTGGTAACTTAGGAATTTAATGGACAAAGACTGCTTTCCAGATGATAAAATAATTTGAAGTGCCAAATGAAAGGTAAGTCAGTTAACCCACTAGAGTCTTCAAAAAAGATCCAAAAAAGAAGATGAAAATAATCAAACTCACCTTTAGCATGTTGAATGCAGCCCTCAGGATCTGTGTTTCCCTCTCGCTCTCAGGAACAACTCGTATGACTTTATCACTGTCAATAACAGAAAATTGAATTGACACTTTCAGACTCTTTGCAGCAGTACAATGGGACAGTAATTAGGTTCAGATAGCTACTGTAATTGTGCTCTTTTTCAGCATCTTCAAAATGTCCGGTGAGCTGGAGCTCTGCTTCTAAACTTGCTGCTGGATTATGCACTTCCATAGAAATTATTTGCTCTTCACAGATCAGTGTCAGCTTGACCTTCCATTTCTATGTAAATGCTTTGTTCTTTCCTTCTAAGTTAAACCAGTCAGGTCGACATCTTCCATACTGAACATCTGCCTCAGAACAAAGCAATTATTTTTTTTCCAAAATGATTCATCTGTTTCTGAGGATGAGATTAAATAAAATACATTCCACTTTTTCATGTTTAAACCTTTAATGGACTTTAAAAAGTTAATTGTTCTCAAGCATTAAAGAGGGGAGTTGACTTGAGAAAAGAGGTGATCTTCATATTGGGACATGCCTTTTTCTTTACCCATTAAAACTGCCACAAATTTGGTGAAGTAAATAGCTGCTCATACATGTTCATAAGGTTCTAGGTAATAGTAGTTGATTTTATTCACTTTCTTTAACAGAAACTGAAATAGAGTAAATATAGGTAAGATACGAGGAAGAAATTCTTTGCTCTGAGGAGCACTGGAACTGATTGCCCAGAGAAGTTGTGGATGCCTCATCCCTGGAAGAGTCTAAGGCCAGGCTGGATGAGACTCTGAGCAACCTGTTCTAGTAGAAGGTGTCCCTGTCCATGGCAGGGTAGGCTGGAACTAGATGATCTTTAAAGTCTCTTCCAACTCAAGCCATTCCATGATTCTATGATCTCAATGAACATAATTTTGCAAACCAGAAACAAGAAACTGAATGACCCTTCAGTGACCACCATATGTGTCATGACCTATGGGATGCTGGAGATCACAGAAAATAGAGGGGATGATCATGTAAGTACAATATCAGCCATTCACAAGAAGGATTAAGTAACTGTACATGGCCAATGTGAATCCTGGCATTTTCCTACATTTTGAGTTTTTAATTTGTACTGTTTATAATCAGCACTTCTCTTCCAAGAGACCTTGGAGATCATGCACATCTTTATTTCTACCATTCCAGCCACTAGCCAGAATGCCTTTTAAACAATTTCTTTATCTACAATTTCTGTATTATCTGGGAATTTTACACAGTAGAATTTCCCTTGACATTGAGAAGTTTGTCCCTTAAATATCTCGTGAGCTCTCCTACTTTACTGAAGGTTCTGAGGCTGCTGAGAAGATATTTGGCCAACTAGAAACAGCACTGCTGAGTGTGCCCTTGCTGGCTCACTGTTTTAGGAAGGCTTCCAAGCTGCTGCTGTTCTCAGGCACCAGGTCTTGCCTTTGGTGTACTGCAGCTACAGCTCTGGTAGGACTCATCTTTGTTGCAAGAATCCTTAATGCATATATAGGTAAGCATTAAATATTGCCAATGAGTGGTTCAGAAGAAAGCACTGCTAATAAATTCTGAATTCTGAAATGGCTTACCTCTTTTTGGAAATAATTTCCCCTTACTCCCATTCTTTTTGTCTTTTCTCTACAGTCAACATTTGTTCCGCTTGGTTTGCCTCCGACCCTTCTTTCTGTCTCAACTCTGCAGCTTTGGTTCTCATCCCTGCTGAGTTTTCCCTGTAGACAGGTCCCAAGCCTTCCAACTCCTTTATGGCACTAAAGGTTTTGGCCCAGCTACTCTCCAGGTTACTGCTGCAGTAACAATGATGTACCCAGAGGTGTGGACCTCAGTCCATTCTCCTTGGCTGCTGTTGACCTTCCTTGACAAATGGTTTATGCCTAAGAAGAAAGATTTCTGAAAGCACTTTTGTTATAATTTGGCAGGCCAAAAAAATTAGGGGAAATTACCATGCTTCCAAGCCAAGTTTAACCTCCTATCTAGGAGCTTGCACAGAAGGGAATAAATCTCTTGGAGTACTACGACTGCTGCATCTTTTAAAGGAAAATAAATGCTTTTAATTTATCGTACATACAACAGTAATCTTCTTTTCCATTACTCACTTGTTTCTAAGTACTGAATTGCTGTTAAGAAGAAAATAATAAAGAAGTAATAAAGAAGTAATGATTGCCCAGGAAGTTGATGCAGCTAATAAAGATTCATCAGATATTTCTGGAAGGATTGGTACAACGAACATATAAAAACCAGATTTTAATGAAGTAAGTAGCTAAGCATGTGTTACACAGCTGTAATGGAATTTTGAAGGAATGGATATCACTTAGGTATGGTCCTGAATTAATACACAAACTGTAACAGTAAACTGTCTTCGATTAGCTCAGCAACTCTGTCATTTCCAATGTGATGAAAAACCTGCCCTAAAGAGGAAAATATTGGTGCTGTGACAGATTGATCACTTGACACATTGTTGGGAAATGCCTCAAGCTGTGGCTGGGTCTGCTGCTAGAGAGCTCATAGCAAGCAGTTTAGCATACCTGGCAATTTTAGTATTTTATTAAAAGATGGTTAAGCCATTATGGTAAGGCCCTTTAAATTTTTGTGCATGCAAAATGTGGGAATGCTCTGGATTCCCGAGAACTCTCTGCTAACACCCACTTCTGTAGGCTGGCTAGCCAGTGGATAATCATCATGCATTCTTCAACAAAGTACAGATAGCAAATCTAGCTTTACTACAGATATCACAGTCAAAAAACATAGTCCTAAAGTAATTTTTTTAGCTTTATAGTTTTTCTGGTTACATTTCACATTAAAGAAGTCCAATATTTACCTTAAATTCTATGCAATACCCATTGAATTTAGGGTAGAAATTCAGCAATCTACTCACTATTTAAAAGCCAACAAAAAAAATCTACCAGGTCATGGACTAAGGAGGTCAATAAATGGCCACTGCACCCCAAACACTCAGGACCATCCCCTGGTGAGGTTCCCTGCCATCCTTCATGTTGAGTTGTTGAAGAGAAAAAAGCAAGTAATCATACATATATCCAGGGAAAGTTTTGCTGCCTGCAGACATATGTCAGCAGTCTGCTGATTTATGCAGGTAAGGTTATTTTTCTAACCATGGTGCCTCTAAATCTTTTTTTTTAAAGCCTATTCTAAAAAAAATCTAAACAAATAGTAAGATGGGATATATTTTGTATAAATTAATGCAGAAATTTATATCCACCATGACAAACCTTGAATTTACCCCTAGCAATTAGGCTAATGGAGTTTAAAGCTAGGATTTAGTGAGATCTTTTGAATTTTGTGTAAACACAGTTGAAAGCCTTTGCCAAGAGCAAAACACAAGCTTTAGCAAATGAACTGACTGAAAGAGCATGGTGAGCAAAGAGTAGAAGCCAGACGGCTGATGTCCCCAGGGACAGCCTTATGCCTAAGGAAAATGGGTGACCAGCTGTTGGACAGCACTGATATGAAATGACTTTTTTTTTCCCCTTCATCACCCCCTTATATTTTTCACAAACAGCATGAGAAATGACACAGCTGCTTTTGAAACACAGAATATGTTATGTGGCCCTGGAAAGGGTGATACTCCCTGACGCTAATGGGGACTAAAACCTCTTGGTTTATTTCTTTGGCTTTTTCATTTATTTTTTTTTCCATTTACTTCATCATTTTACTCGTCTATGAACAGACCAGATGGATCCAAAGAAACCATTCTGCAGCACATCTACAACTTTACTGATGGAATTAGCAGTTCTCTCTCATGAAACTTTCCTGATGAAGTCACATGGCATGAACTGCATTTATGTAAATTCCTCATTTCCTTCAGGAAAATCCTTCTTATTGTTTTATTCTCCTGACTAATGTGAACCTTAATTAGATCTCTGCTCTCCCATGGAATTTAATAAAAGTATGTTTACAAAGGCTTTAGAAATATTTTAAACACAGTTTAAGAAGTGGTACACTATAAATCAAATACCTATAGAAAAAAAAAGGAAGAAAATAAATCCCCATTTACAGGCATCCATTCCTAATGGTAAAGGAGGGATTACAGTTCTTGAGAACAAGCTGCCATAGTTGCTGCACTTTAGTGGTTCATTAAGGCTGAATGACATATCTGAAAAGACCTACAGTATGAACGCCTCTCACCAACGCCCAGTAAGCCATCAGATATCATTTGTGATGAAAGACCAATTGCTTCATTCCCTTTTCTCCACTAAATTCTGATAGTCAAAAGGTTAAGAAATATAAAACATTAATGCTTTTCTCTGTTACTGGGATGAAGAGTTTTAACTGTGACTCAATACTGTTACAAAATCAAGATACGTAAATAAGGCTGGGCTTCTTCCTGAGACCTGGTGGGGACATCTGGAAAAGGAACTCTACAAAACTTCCTGAGCCCTGCATTATGGTTTTCTGTTTTACAGCAGATGCTGATCCAAACAGAAGAGAATACCAGTTGTATTGTCTAGATAGCAATGTATATATTTTCTGCCTTTTAACTATTAAAGCAGGAAAACTGATACCATTCCTAGTATAAGAAAGAGCTAGCTAGTTTATAATTTTGAATGAAAACTAGTTGCTTGGATAATGTAGGCAGAAATGCGGAGGAGACAAAGAATGTTGTTGTATTATGTTTATCAGCATAGCACAGATGATTTCTTGGGGAGCTGAACTTACATGCTAATTCTCAGGCATGGAATATCTGAGTTTCATAGATGTTTTTCAGGTGCAAGAAGGGTTTTTTTACCAAGCAGGAAACTTTACAGACTAAAGCAATGCTATATTACTAGCAGTCTTCCTTTGAACAGCTTCATTTCAGAGACAGAAGATATGGAAAGGTTAATATCTGCAAAAATTCTAGTTTACATTCCTACTAAGGAGCAATGCTATTCCAATAAAAGCTGGCCTCCAATGTCTCATAACACTGCCTATAAGGCCATCTAGCTTAAAAGAAGTTTCAGTGCTTCAGTGCATGTCTCTGTCTCAGAAAAGAAAAACCAACTGTGTATGGTACTGAATGTTGTCTTGCTTCATCAAGTGTCATCCAGTCATGTGCAAACAGAAGAGCAAAAGAGGGAATTGACTTGGGGCAGAAAATAAAATAAGAAGTAACAAGACCAACACACACTTAAGACAAACAAACAGACCAAATCAAGCAACCAGATGACAAGGAAATATTGTGCTAACTGTGTAGGATTATGATCCAGGGGGGAGGCTGCAGTAATCTGCTTAAACGAAATAGCATGTATACACATTCATATTAACTTCCTAAGAAACATATTGTAATACATATTTGCATGAAACAGCTGATGATCACTTAGCTTGAATGCAGTCCCTCCAATGACATATTATATCAACTGCTACTACTTTTAAAGAAAGGATCATCATCATTCTGGTAACATATTATTGAAAAGAGCTTCTGCTATAACTCCATCTACTTCTTTATTGCCATAGCTCATGGCAATAATGTGAGTTGCTCTGTGCTTTGTAAGGAAGCGATGAGTAGATGGTGATGCTATCATGCCGCAATGCCTCCGGTGGGCGAACCGGGCGACTACTCCCGGTTCCAGGGGCTGGCCGAGCTGTTCTGGAGGTGCGGGAGGGCTGGCGAAGCTCCAGCAAAGTTTCACCCAATCCACCAATGATACAGGCGAGCCGAGGAAGAAGAGACAAATGGAGGGGCTTTCCCAGATGGTTTTTTCGGGCACCAGGATCGTGCCAGGGAAGTGCTGGCACCGCGTGTTACAGTTACATAAATACCAACATGAGGGGGCGGGGGAGGGCACAAACATCCTATGAGGTAGGAGTGAGGGGTTTGAATTTGGTGGGCTTTGTATAGGATTGAAATACAGAGCCCTCCAGGGGGGGAAACCAGATACCAAGGGAGGGAGGAGGGAGATAGCAGAGCCTGGCCATGAGGTAAACCAAAACCGGCCAGAGCACACCGCAACACTGTCAGGCCTGGTGTAGGCCTGGCGTAGGCCTGGCATAGGCCTGGCAGTACTAGGATGTCTGTCTGTCCATCTGGGTGCTCCTCTGCCCCAACAAGAAAACTTCCCCTTATCCTCCCTTTTCATCCTGACTGCAGAGGCATGTTGAACTTGTGTGGTGGTGCCAAACAAGCTTGGTTTAATGTCCTGTTTAAGCAGGACAATTACTCCCCAGCTAGTGCCCTGAACAGATCTGATTACATCAGCTGCATGTATTTTACCCCTTTCCCTGTTCTTGACCCTCCCTTTCACCACACTTCTACTTTGCTTTCACTATCTCCTCTTGAATAAACAACTCAGCCCTAATTACTTTTCCCCAGCTGATCCCAGCTTTGCTCTATCTGCACCCAAATTTGGTATTTCTAGGTAATCTCAGCTTCATATGGTATCACTGATAGGGTTTGTATCACCTAGGTATTGCTGCCCACAAAATGTCCCCAGTACTCCCTTTCAATTACCTGGGAAATTCAACCATTTCTGAAATACCTCCTCCTTTACCTTCTGCAAGATCCAGCTTTCCTTCACAGTGCTCTCTGAATTTTTTTTCAGCTTCTCACATTATCATATCCAACAATTTCTCATGTCATATCCCATCATTTATCCATGTCTTGATCACTTAGCTTAAACTCAGCCAGAGTCCAGTCCAAGGCCTGCACATTCCTGCAGCTCCCATCATGCTAGAAGTACACACAGAAGCTCATGAGCTTTTCTGAGCTTCAGAGTTGCTTCAGTTCATTCTAAGCCCTGTGTATGTTTTCAGATGACTGCAGCAACTACATCCAAATCAACTATCTCAGGACTCTGTGCAGCAGATTTGCTCTTGGCCTCAGTGGCTTGATACAGAATTTAGTTACCAAGAGCAGAAGGCTGAAGGGGGAAATGGTTCAGTGGTAGAGGACTGCAATAAACTTCTTGTGCTCAGACTTCCTTTAAGACCTTGAACAATCACAGGTCATCTACCAGTGAGGTTCAGTGCAGGCTTGGAAGAAGGTTCCTTATACTGAGTTCTATATGCTTTATATCCATTCATGTGTAAAAACCACACACTCTGTATTTGGTTAGAGTCATTTGATGGTGGATTGGTTTGTCTGGTCCCTCTCTTCCCCATCTGTTCCAGTGGCCTGACCAGGTCTCTGGGCTCTGTCGTGGTGGGTGTGCTGGAAGCACAGGTACTTGTCAAAGCCTGGCACTCAGCCTGAATCTGAGACTGAGTGTACACCTGCCTGCAAAGCCTGATGGACAGCCTGGGGTGTAAGAGCTATGCTTAGCTGGCAGTGTAGGCATGGTTCAGCTCCCCGCCCTTATAAACAGGGATGATCTCATGCTTTAAACTTGTGAGAGTATGGAGACACAAATAAACTCATGACTTTTAAGCTTCCTGATGGCTATGGTAATGGGAGCAAGGCAGGGACCATAGACAGAAAGCACTAAATGCAGCATTCACAGAGCAAAATTCTGCAACTCTTCTTAAGTCTCGAAACATTCTGCATTTACTCCACAGCCATCAATGATGTTGAAAAAAAACCTTTCCTTTTTCAAATAATCTAATATTTTCTACATCTCCAAACCTGAAGAATATAAAGTATATTTTCAATGGAAGTAGTCTTTTACAGCTGTTACTGAAAATTTTAAACTGGTGTTATTCTGATAAAATTACCTAAGTTTAGTATGCACTACCATGAACAAAACATTATAAACTTGATTTACCGTATTTTTGAAAGTCTGTTTATACTAAAAATCCAATATACCCAGAAGTAAGTAAAATAGCTATTTTTCTGAACAAAAACTATCTGGACCCCACTTTTTATGAATCATGGTTCTACTTGACCTTGACTTTTACTCGACCTTTACTTGCCACTGTAGTCAAATACCTGCACATTTCCAACTGTGTGACAACCACTGAATTGGATATGTAATTTATCTGCCTTGATAACTTCTTTTCAAAGAGCAGATAATACTTCCATCTTTGAAAAACATAAAAGAAGAAATTTTTACTTTTATTTTCATAAGTCATGCTCTTTATTTAAATTTGTATTTATTTTTAACTTCTTTTTTTCTCTCCTCTAATTTAAATAGAATCTCTATAGGTGACCCTATATTACATGACTATGTAATAAATTGCCAAATTTATTACATAGTTTCCCTTAACAGCAAAGAGGAAGATCTTACGACCAGTTGGTCTTTTCTAATAGAACTCTGTTCCTTTCTTTATAATACATGTAATATTTGCAATGCATTAAATCCGAAATGATTTCCATCTCTAGAGAAATAATTTAATAGAGTAAGGGAATAATTTTGGTTAATGAGCTATCTGGAGATCAGTTCATCAGATGTCCTGTAGCTCTTTTCTGCACCTATTCCTGGTTTTCTGCTTTTGAATATGGACCAAAAGCACTGTGTAAGCTTTGTTACTCCTTTGAAAAATCTCATACAAACTCAATTTTATGGTCCCAACACACTGAAAATCACAGTCATCCTGTGGCTGAATACTACATTACTCTTGTTTTTTCTCGTTGATCTAACCCAAGGATTTGCAGTAATAGGGAGAAATTCCTGTATGTATGATCTTAAACCTGAACTATTGCATTTCACACTAGTTCTTTTAACTCAGCCATTAAGTCCACCAAGTTTTTCTAACACACCTTGAATCTTTCTCAAATAAATAGCTTCAGAAAATAACTAGAAATACAGAAAATCTCTGCATTTTTTGTAGATAATGATAATTCAAAGCATAGAGAATGAGGGTTAAAGGCATGGAGCAATTCCTGCTGTTGAATGGAACCAAGTTTGGAAGTATTTGGTTATTCCCGATAGGCAATCTCTTGAGCTCAATTTAAGGCCTTGATCCTCAAGCTTTCATGACTGTACAAAGTCTTTCAGCAATAGGAGGAGGAAGCCTTTACTCATTACTGTACTTGGCCCTGAAACACAAATAACTTGTAAGCATGTGTTTGTAAGTGTATAAAAAAGAGATCAGAGGAATTGCCTCATACATATTTTAAAAAGTAAATGTCAAGATGGTGAGCTTAGATTTAATTTAGGACTTATCATTAGTGTTTTCTATGCATGTATTCATTTATGCAAGTTACAGCAAGAAAGATGAAAATATTTATGGAGTAAAAAACTGTTGTGGTGTGAAATACTGCTGCATGAGACGTCTGTAGCATGTTAAGTTTCTCCAAACTATTCCATCATCACTTATTGCCTAGTTTGTTTGCACATAATAATTATATATTTTAATTAATGGAAAGTACACTTTTAGTGTCACTATTCAAATAAAGGACAAACAGGACATGCCTCTCTGCAATTTTGCAAAAGGATTTGTAGGTTTCAAAGCTGGGGAATACACCAAATTTACTGAATAAAGTAAGGAAAATCCTGTAAGAAAATTCTCTTTTTGCTAGTGTTACTGCAGTAGGCTGGTGTAATTCCATTGATTTGCATGGAGTCTTGCTAGGTTAAGCAAAAGAAAAACAGCAGGCTTTTTTTTTTTCCATTACAGGATAATTAACTATTCCTGTGTTTCAGATAAGCATAATAAGAGACCTGGGTGCTGAACTGTTCATCCATATAGGATGCTGTTTTGATGAAGA
Organism: Pomatostomus ruficeps; assembly: GCA_013400735.1. NCBI lineage: Eukaryota > Metazoa > Chordata > Aves > Passeriformes > Timaliidae > Pomatostomus > Pomatostomus ruficeps. Next base: position 37,096 of record VYZT01055114.1, on the reverse strand, counting down.
AGTTGTAAATCTGCAAGCACTAAGCACAGAAACAATTACACATGGTGCTAACTGCTAAATACTGCCACAACTAAGAGTCTCACAGGGAGCTCTCTTATTTTCCTCAGAGGGACATGAGCAAGGTGACAGTGCTGACCTGAGATGCAATACTTTGTGTTCAGGTAGAGTGTCTCTGATAACAGGAATGAGGAGAGACCCTCAGCAAAGGGACACCTTGCACTCCTACACTGAGGTCAAATGGCATTGCAAATTTCTGTTCAAACAGTCTGTACTGCAGAATATATTCCCATGAGAAAGGATACTGCAGGAAAGGAACAGATTAAGTACATGTAAAGCAGAGATGTATGGTAGAGTCTTTGAATTAAAAATGCTGGATGGTTGGTCTCCCTGACCCCTGGTACGTTGGTCATTTTTGCTTTCTACCCACTGCCTTGAATAAAGGGACCAGTGAGACAAACCTAGCAGTACATCTGCAAAGGTGCAGCTGCATCTGGGAGTATTTCCCAGTTTAATGCACAGCCTAGATGTATCTTGGCTTCCAGCTGAATCCTGTGTGACTGTATTGCACTGTGTTCAACTATCGTTTCCCTGCAACAGGATGCAAGGTGCCCACTGCTGAGGAGTATCTGTGTGCCCTGGAAGCAACTTACACTGTTGGGTAGCCAATATAAAAAAAATACTTTGCATTTACCACTGTCAGGTGTTGTATGGTAAAATGTTTTGAAAAAAATGGAGCTGTTTTTGGATGATTAGTTCTGTAATGGGTTTTCTTTAAATCAACTTTCAAAAAATTTTTTGAAATAAATCTGAAAATAAAAATGTTTAATTACATTTTCAGTGAACATGGAAACCAAATGTGTGAAGCAGAAGGAGAGAAAAGTAATTTCCATGAAAAATTTTTTGTTTCACGATAAAGAATTATGTACTGAAAAGTGCAGCTACAATTCTGCACCACATCAAATTGCAGTGTATTTACGGACCTATCTTTCCTTATGGATATCAATCCAATTTCCTGTTAAGTATAAACAAATTAAGTGTGCATGTGCCTGCAATAAGAAATGTTATTTTACTAAGCATAACAAATTTTTGATGTTCACAATTTTATAATTTTCAGATAAAGGCCAATTTTTTTTTTTATATGAGAGTTCAAAACAATCCTTTGGAACTAGATGTAGTACTACAAAGAGAAAACTTATGACTCACAGAATGTTCTCTCTTAAGGACCACTTTTCCATGGTGATGAATTTATAGACAAGGTTTAGAAAACTTCTGTGGTGAGACAATTTTAGCACACAAAAAGGAAAACACTTACCCAGCTGCTCCAAGCAGCTTTATGGATGCTATTTATAATCTTTTTGCTTATAATACATTTAAGATGCTTCAGGCTCTGCAACTTTTTTTTTTTGGGGGGGGGGGGCCTTTTTGTTTGGAAATACAGAGGTTGCATCCATTTGTTTTTCATACCATATTAGTTACTTGATAATCTGCCCAAAGGGAGGAACTTGTGCTGTCAGCTCAGCTGTGTGCTTCCAGCCCTCCCTTGCACACTGTCTGCTCACAGGTCAGCAGCTCTTCAGATGACTGCTGCAGCACTTCTATCAATATTTTGTCAAAATCATAGATAAGAGAGACAAGAATAAAACCAGAAAAGATAAGAATAAAGACAGAAAATATATGTGGAACCCCATCTAGGACTTGCATGTGAATATACAAGTTGCCTTACACATCAGTAAAATTAACAGTGCACTAATTGCCTTCAGGATCTGAACATGGGGAGGCATTTGTATATATCAGTAGATTAAAAAAAAAACAGCCAAAAAGTGTGTTTGATGGGATCACCATAATTATCTTCTTGTACTTACTTACTTTAAAGCCTGTGAACATCAGTACAATAGCTATGTAGATGTGCCTTTGCTTTGATAATAATGGATTTTGTTCAGTTATTTTTCTGGGAAGTGAGAAAGTGGGGGGTTTGTTGTTTTGGGGGTTTTTCCCCATTATTTTAAAATAAAATGGCTTTACGTATTATCAGGGGCCTCTCAGATACACCCATGGGCATCTCTATTTAGAAGCTGGGGTGTAAAAGCCAACCAAACTCACTTTGCTGGACATGGGGCTCTCTTTATAAAGGCTATGCAAGACTCCCAATGCCTTTGCATTTGTCTAGCCCATCAGGATGCTACATTTTGTCCTTCTTCATTTTCATAACCATAAATTTAGGTTCCAACCTGGCACAAGATTTCTCAGGGGCAGACTACCCATGCAACACCGCTGTTAGCAGGACTGACATTTGTGCTGGCCAATTACTTGTTAAGACAGGCTGTCATACATTTTGCTGTGCATTCAGCTGGTCCAGACTGTTTTGGTTTTCAGTGTCAAAAGTGAAAGCTTAAAAAAACCCTCAAACCACACAAAAATGATAAATAATGTAGAGAACGTGGTGGGGAAGAACTAGAGTGGAGGGTCTTCCTGGCCAGGCTCCCCAGAAAATGAGAGGTGACCCAAGAGAGATCTGCTCATGATGGGACTGCAGCTGCTTCTCAGGGCAGTGCATTTTTTAAGTGCATTTAGTCTTTTCTTGTGAGAGGCATTGTGTAGGCACATAAAACAGCCTTAATCCCTAATGATGTTGTACTACATACATCTCAGTTCTTGCACTCATTCAGCTATGCATCTGGATAAAAAAGATGTCAGGATACTACATTTAAACATGTTTATACTAGATAGCAAGTCTGCAGTCTCACTTAACAGCAAGGAACGGATGGGAAGGAAGAGTATAACACATCCACGCATACAAACAATATAGCTGTGCATAATTTGATGGATCTGAATCTTTGAACTTAGTCTTGATATGCATATATGCAGTCTGACTCTCCTTTGATCTGGATTTTCTAAAATGAATTCTTTACCTCTTGTTCCTCAAACCAGTTCCTGAGTATCTTGCACAAAACTGACCTGATGTCCTATTATTGAAAAATGGTACCTGTACTGCTGAAGAAAACAAAAGCACACCAAATGCAAAATACTATTTGAAAAACCAAGTCAAACTCAAGGCTTGGGGAGGGATATAAATATTTTAGCGGCAGTGACATTATTTATTCTCTGAAGACAGCTCCTGTAAGGCAGCTGCACCAGCCATTAAAGCAATTATACTTTGTCATTTTTATAAGCTGCTTGAGAAATAATTTTTCTCCACTAGATTAAAGCTGTGTCAGTTCTCTACAAAATCACTTCTGACTTAAGGGAATACTGGAGATATATGTTGCGTAAGTCTGGAAGTGAAAGCTTGGGATTTACTTCTTTATTGTGTTAATAGTTATTTGTGTGGGACAACTTGAAATTCTACCGAAAGTTCTGTGCCTCTTAGTTTGCTAATACCCTGACCTCAGAGGATGCCACAGTAAGAATTCCCTAAGCAAAAAAGCAGAAAGTGTGCTTGTGGTTTAGAGAATAATGTTTAGCTTAACTGCACCTATCCAGCTTGTCACAATTCCAACGCAATTGAAAAGGAGACCAATTCCACAGGTCTTCCCTGAGCAGTGCTGTAACCCTCCCACACCTTCTACCAGGGTGCTGTGAACAGACATAATGATTTTGTTGTATTATGGCAGCCTGAAGACACATGGGAGATGATGTTTGTAGGAATGCATGAAAACATTGCCCTTTCTACCAACATGAGCTCATTAAGAGATCAGCCACAAAACAAAATTCTGAACCACTGAGAGGGAACACTTTGTAAAAATGACGACCTTAGGCAGCTGTCTTGGCAAAGCACATCATGAGTAGCTGTCTTCTAGCAGGTGCTTGTATCCCCTGTGCTACTGGCCCAGGTTCATTCCACATCGTGCCAGGCCACCTGACCCAACACAGCCCGGAGTGAGAGACGGGCATCTCAAGCCTATTCAGACTGATAAAGACACAAATCACCTTCAGAAGTACTCCCTTCATCATCTACACAGTGAAATATTTCCATAAAGACCAATGAGGTATACAGCACAATGCAGTTAAGCTATTTTATATTCTATGTATATAGAATATATATTCGATTTTATATTCTATTATTTATATATCTTATATATATTAAGGCGCTCTGATTTTTTGCTTTTTTCCTCTTTTTTTCCTGCCAAACTTGCTGTTCTCTGATGCCAGGGCTATGACTGCTTTGAACACTTTATTTTGAGTTTTGCACACTAACCTAACCACTCTGCACATTCTGAACCAGCTCAGGATGACCTATATTCCTGTTTCTCATTAGCAGAAGATAAATGTGTATTTTTAAAATAAGGGTGACAAATAAGGATTAACAGGCAATGAATAAATTAACAGGTCTTGGGGGAAGTTATTTATGTAATGAAAGAGGTAAAATACTTCACCAAGTAATAAATGCAGTTCACATATTATAGCTAAATTGTGAGGCTGGTATTTAACTTCAAGGCAATCTATGTTTATGACTGGAAGGACAAAGATTTATATCAAATATTTAAATAATAAACTGTTTCTTAAAATACCTTTCAAAAGCACTTGGTGTTCTTTTCTTTTTTGTTGGAGTTAATACACATTGTTTTATTCAAGTCAATGGAGTTACGCCTGCTTGCATAAACTGGTCATGAATTTTCCTATCTGCTGACATACGGGATCTGCAGATGTTGGGGCAAAATGTTCATTGCAGGATGTTTATTGTCCTGAAATCCAATTATTGGTTACTTGTTTAAAATATACCCACCTTGCATGGGCACGTGGGCAAATAAATCTTTCTGCACTACAACCCTCACAGCAGCATTTTCAATCCTAATGGCTTTCCCTTTTTTTTTTTTTTGTTCTACTTAAAAATATCCTGATTGATGGGTGAGTTGGTGTAATACCCAACAGAGCTGCTAACATCAAAGTTCTCCCCATTATACCAGAAGGCTTGCCGAACTGGAGTACATTGCAATAAAAGTCTACACCTGAAACACAGCTTGACAATGATGACAACATGCACAACTGAGAAAGTATGTGACATTCTGAAAACTTTTCCATTCTGCATAGAGAGAAATGTAAAATTTTTCTAGTCAGAACTAGATGATCCTTAAAGTCCCTTCCAGTGCAAACCACCCAATAGTAAATCCAACAGAAAGACTCAGTAGCCCAGATTAGCAGGGAGATAACTCAGGTAGCATGTGAAAACTCCTGCCTGGTCTTAATGGCAGAATGAAGGGAGTTTACTGCATCACAGGAATGTCCTTAGTACCGGGTATTTTAAGGATTTTTTTTGTTTTCACTGTTCTGTTTTACTTTTAAACTTCTCTTCCTCTGTGGCAGAAAGGGACTCTAGAACTGGGAATCAACCGTACTAATGTGGTCTGCATGAAATGAGTTATGGCCTTCTGACTTCTCATAAAAGAGGCTGTAGCAAGATCAGTGATAGTTAGCAATTATCAGGTTATACTTTGAATGTTGGAATAATCCAAATTTGTAGCCCACTCCTAACAGATTCATACGGCTGTGCTTAACATGGCAATTATGTATTTTATGTGGTCTGTTAATACAGGCATGAACTGCTTGTAGTGAGTGCTACAATTAAAGCTGCTTAGGTCTGCCTGTTTGCTGGAGAAAAAACAAGTTCACTTTTAGACCTCACTGTTCATATTTAGCTCATCTATCACATTTAGCATTTTGATTTTGTGAAAATGGTGGAAGTTAAGTTCGTATTTTCTAAATCTTTGCCAGCAGTACAGGAAAATAAATTATATAGGTTAGATCATCTGCCTTTAATTACTTTTTACAGGAGCAGCAAAGATAGTGTTAATAGATCTTATTAATACTGTAATTAGAGACTATAAATATAAAATAAATACTAATGAAGTATTTTTTTAGTAGTAGATTTCCAAACTTTTTAATACTACTCAACTGGGAAACAGCACAGTAAAAGTAAACAATGTATCAAAGTAGCAGATTAAAATATTTACACCAAAATTATATCAAGTAGAAGCTTGGGTAAGGTAGTTCCAGCACAACAAGGAACCACTGAACAATGTGAAAGAAAAAGGAGAGAACTAGTGCATTTTTTGTTTGTTTTTGTAAACAGAAAACTCTGAGGTAGAATTTTAGGTCAAGGAGGAGACTCTTGAACAGTAAGAAACACACAGTACAAATGATTATTAAATGAACAACTGCATTATAGATCTAGCCAAGTGTCCAGTGGTGCTATAGGAAGGGCTGTACTGCAGGAGCCTCAGATACCTGCAGTAATCCCCCTTTCCCTGACCAGAGACAATTTCCTGCATCCAGCAACTGTTTCTGTCGTGATGCCTAGAGCAAGACACTTCCCTTTGCGTTTCCTTCATGCCTCCAGCATTTTAAATTCCTTAAACACCTCTTGATGTGCTTCCAGAAAGCATATGCAACATAAAATTGCTTTGAGATTCTCTGAATGTTAGTATGGGTGAAAAAGTGGTTATCTTTATCAGAGCATTTCTATTTTGGAATGCTCTTCTTGCCAGAGTTAGCTGGACATACCTGTGGTAGGGGACAGCCAGCTGAGTACTTGGTTGGACAGTGTCACCTGCACAAGGAAGAGCAGTGTGATGCCGAAACATTTTAAATTGCCTTTGCAGATTCTGTTCACTTTTTTTCAGTAAACCAAAAATCCATGGTAATGTGGAGGTTAACATAATGTGGAGGTGTGTAAGGGGATGTTTTCCCCTCTGCCCTCAAGCAAGAAGCTGTGACAGCTGTGCTCAGTTTACTGCAAGGGAAGCTGCCACAGGTGGACAAGCTGGTGTCTTCTCTTAAATCTTCAGCCCAGTCTCAGAAACCTCTCCAGGGCTGCTGGGACTTGCCCTACATTTCTTAAGCCCAGTCATGGTAATACGACTCCATTTATAGTAACTTCAAAAGTGAAAGCCTTGTATTAACCACACTTGTTACTGGAGAATTTGTATTTCTTGTTATTGATGTCTTGATTTCCATAAAGGAGGGGTTCAAAAGATACCTTTGCAAAAGAATTAAAGGAAGAAATGGATACTGAGAGTTCCTGCTTTGCTATTTTTGTGTTGGGTGTGGTGTATGCATAGCTAATGTGTGGGGCTGGTTCATGGGGATGCACAGCTGTCCCACAGCAGGAGCTGAGAAGGCAGAGAGCACCCAGTGAGATGGTGCCAGGTGGGCATCACAGCACAGTCACAGCTGTGGGTCTGAGCTGACCATACAGCGCTTCCCAGCCAAGCAAGACCTGCTACCCACGCCAAGGCTGACAGGGCCTTTCCCCAAGTCCACTCAGATGAGTGCCTCAGGTACACAAAGGTAAACATTTTGCTTCCCCCAATATAATTTTTTTTACTGAAGGACAAATAGTGTTCTCCATATATGACTCATTTCAGTCCTCAGCTAACAAAAGAAATGGTATCAATGAGCTGAATTGTTTCAGCAGTTAGTCAGTCAGCTGATTCCTAATCTCCAACGTCAGTGATGTGAAGTGATCTGGGTATTTACTGACACAACAGCCTTCAGCAGAGAGATCCCAACATACAGATGGCGTAAGGCAATCCTTTAACTATATTTGTTCTACAGTTGTTGTATTGGGTCACAGAACAAAGAAGAGGAAAGATTTTGCTGGTTTAAATATGTTCCTGGTACAGAGCAGGTAATTACTTCATTTTTAGGCAATACAAATCTGATCACAATGTGAAGGTATTCTTCTGAAAAAGGAGCCAATGGTTGAGTAAAGCTTTTTAAAAATGTGCAAAGAAAGGAATCGTGGATTGCTCTGGATGGAACTACTCCCTATTGTACCCAAAAATTACAAAAACAAGAGATCACAAATACAAAAACAAGAGATCACAAATACAGCAGTTCCATATTCTCTTCCAAGACACCTCAGAGATCTCAGTATCTTTATCAATGATAAGTGATGGAGATTAGGAACAAACCTTTGCTGCAGACATGCTGTTTAACAGCTGAAGTTTCAGACACCTTATTCTTTAGGTCCTAGTGTTGGTAGAGGGATAGAAGCTACATAGACATTTTAATTCAGCTCAGAAGTGCACTTCTGAAGTGAACCTGAGTGTCCCTTCCTACACACGTGGTTCTCACTACGATGCAGCCTCTGTCTTTGTGACACACATTGGACCAGTCTAAGGGTGCATGAACTCGATTGAACATAAACTGAGGGATCCTCTGGGGGTACATGCAGTGTGCCTCAAACAGTAATCAGCTTTTAGTCCATGGGATGAGATCAGCCAGTCCAAAGCCAAACCCAAACTGATCCATACAATATAAAGAAAGTCTTGCCCTCAGCACCAGCTGATCCAGTCTCATCAGAATGTCTGCATAGCACTATCTGCTCACACAGAACCTGAAAGGGTGGTTATTTTGACTCAAAATGCCAAGACTTATAAGACCTCTGCGTAGATTTAAATTTAACCAAAAATCATACTTTAAATTTACCAAAGGTAGGGTAACTCCTGGAGGACCATTTTTCCTACAGAAGACCATGCGTTTGAGAGGGTGGATGTATATCCTCCACCACTGCTTGTGGAAAACATTTTTTACCCACTCAAATCCATGTCATTAACACATGAGCTACAAGTCATCCTGTCTTCTGCTGAGAGAAATTTCACCCTCAAACTTTTGTCATACTTGAGGTAAATTATAATTTGTTGATAACTACTCATGGAATTTATTTTTTCCCAGAGAAATAGTAAGAAGAAAGTTAATCTACTTAGCTTCCAGAAAAAAATTATTAAAATATATTTTAAATACTTCTGCTGCCTCTTTTTTTTGCATCAGCACAAGCATGAAAAAAGCCTCACATAAATTTCAGTTCTGTTAAAGGCCAATTTAATCAAAAAATACCCAGAGTAACTTTTGTTTTTACCAGCTCTACTTGACACATGTTTTCTGCCTACAAGGGCACTACATTACACAAGCGTTGATATCTGAATGCTATCAAAGTCAGTACATATTTAAATGTGTAAAATAAGCTTTCTCAGCTCCACATTAGACTCTTATGTGAAATATTACAGTTTTAAGCAAGTGTCAATGAAATCAAAGCACTCTTCTTCAAAACTTCCCCGTAAAATATTTTAATGATTCAGTTAGGCATATACATAGCTTTCTAAATGTCTTTTGCAAACCCATAAATCCCCTGTTCTTACAGATTTTAGCATCTCATGCCATTAACCTAACTTTTAAAATTAAGTGATGTAGAAGTTTAACTACTAATTCTGATGTTTCTAGCTTCTTTCCTCTCCTTAGCATTCATGTTTCGCTATTTTAGAGTAACATATAAAAGTCAGCCTTAAGTTAGGGAGCATTCTGTCTGAGCCAATAGTGATGGATTTTACGAAATGATTTGATAGATTTTAGGGGCTCTTTTTATGCTCTGAGGTTTGCATTTCTCATTTATTCTGAAGGTCAATTGCCAAGACAATGACCTGTGTAACAAAGAGACTATCAGATAAAGTTAATAGATGTTTCATTCCCTGGGTAGATGAGTATTTTGGGCACTATTTGCCTACAGGAAGCCTGTTAATCTGCTAGAGATACAGCTGCCACAGCAGTAAGTGGCATCCTGTGCTCTGTTGTTACTGTTGTGAATGACCACGCTATCTCACATGACGAGAAAAATACAGGCTAATACATAAATACACCAGATCCATGGCTGGTTTAGGGAGCAGAGCAGGGTGGCTGCTAGCCTGCCATTTCCTATCACTTTGGATGTGAAAGTGAAGAGATTCCTGATTCTCTAAGTCTCCTTAATGCTCACACTTAATGAGCAGCACCTAAAACTTGCCTTTGGGAATTTCAATTCCTCTATTTCCTATATCACTTAATTAGAAACTACTGATACTCCCTTTAAGCAATTTTATGTTTTATTAGGGCTTAACCTCCAGGAGATAATCAAGACTCTTTTTTCCCCTAAGAGCAGCTTCCATCTACTTCTAAAAGCAGTAAGGTGCTTCTTTGCAGAACACCTTAAATCAAGATATACACAAATGGGCCCATTTACAATCTATGATGACATACTCAGTTGATTCTAGATTCATTTTCATAACTGACAAATACAGTTTACAACTGGCTTCCTCTAGTAATAGATTTTTGATAATAGAGCCTTAGTTTAGTAAAGAAAGTTTCTGACCAGTCAATGGATGCATCAAGAGTCTTGCACAGATGGGAAATCTTCATTTAATTGCTGTTTTTGAATGTCTACAAGTGTAGAAGTGTGGGTGATGCAGGATCATAAATCTTGTAGTACCATAAAATTGTCCCAGTCCGGATTAGAAAGACATATTTAGAGGCTTAGAAGAACATGGCCATAAGCCCTAAGCATGAGGACTGAGTGTGAAGGTTTGCCTGCATGGAGATCCTCTGAGAGAGAGATGGGAGGGGAATAAACCTAAATATTCAATGTTAAAACTGCTGCAACCAGGAACATATGGCAGTCCAGACAGCCCATTGCCAGATAAAGCATGTGGCAAACTCAAAGGCCCAGTTTAAAGCTGGCAATACAAAGTCTGTTTAGGCTGCCAAAGAACCAGATGTGTCATGCCTGGAAGACTCTCTTTCCCTCACTGACTCTTTGCTTATGGGTCCTGTGATTGATATCCCAAAAGTACAACATAAAACATTCACAATTTAATGTAAGGTATTGTGATCACCGGCATACCTAAAAGTTCTTTGGTTTTTTCCTCTTTTTTGTTTTTTTTTTTAAAAAAAGGTTGAAGTTATTTCTTGCCAATTCAAAACACACAAAAATGACCCTTTAAATAGTTTATCTCCCTATTTCTAGTGCTTTGGACATAGCTGGGCTCAAAATCTGTTACCAATATGACTTAATTTATGGAGAAATGTTTGTAAAATGGAGTACAGAGTGTCTTATTTCATTTAATAAACTCAGTTTATGGCTAGATAATACAAATATTTGTGTAGAAATGTGGGGTGAGGTCGGGATATTCTCATCACAATATGAATTAAGATGAATTAACATGCATTGCAGCTTCATTCACTTTGGAGAATTTAGTAACGTCTGAAAAAAACATTTTGTTTACTATCATCTGTTCAACACATGAACTTTCTTGGCCTATGCTGCCCAGAATTATGCAGGTTCCTGAATCAATGTCTGTGTTTTTCCCCATCAATTCAATAGGTAAGTAAAAAAAGCAGAAAATCAGACGGCTGTGTTATTTATTTTATCAAAAGGAACAACAAAGCTATAAGCTTGAAGGACAAGTGTGACTTGAAAAATATTCTTAAGCAGAGAAATAATGCAGTAGGGTTTGGGAACCCCTTATGCTACCAAAAAAGAAACATAATCTATTTCTGGGAAGCTCTGCTAGACAGAAAAGCTAGTGCTGTTATTAGATGAGATGGTAAGGTTTTTATTTCGACAGAGATAAGAAAAAGCTTGATGCTCTGAACTGAAACTTGTGAAAATTTCACTTATCTGCCTGTAATCACTATTTCCTCAAATTAAGGAGCATTCACGTTTGGCCGGATTCTGATTTCATTGTTGTAATTCCATCAACACGTCCCTGCCATACCTTGGCTGCTCTCCCAAAACCCTTAAGTGGCAAAGCAGTTAACTCTGTGTTTTCAAAGTTCAAGGTGTGGCTACAAGTGAGTCATGGCTCGGAACAGTCACTGAATAGTCACTGAATATGACATGATGATTTTGGCCCTTCTGCTGGAAGAAGGCAGGGGGGTGAAGGAGCTGCTTGGAAAGACTCAGGGCACTAATGCCACACAGCAAGTCCCCTTAGTGCCACTCTCTGTGCTGGAGCCATGTGGCATCTGTGGTAATAAGCAGATGTCTTATGCATTGTTAAAACAACTTATAATTGATTTCTTGAGACATGCCACTAAATTTGTTTATTACTTGATTGTTAAAAAGCATTACCACACTGATTATGTGTTAAACATCAATCTGGAATCTAATTTGCTAAACTACGACAAACCACAAATGCAGAAGTCTCCTTTAAATATTGTGCCTTTATCACTGAAATACCAAACTTGCCATTTGAGGTTTTATGTCATTCATTTTGTTTAGACAATTCACCGCTCTGCTCTTAGAATAAACCACTCCATGCTGCAGAAGTTGGATTTATGAAACATGGTGTAAACATGTTCTGCCTAAGAGCGCACAGACAGCAAATACCTAGGGCATTCTGTAATTGTCCTGGGAACACAGTTTCTAAATCATCTCAGATTTATTACTGTACTTTTCATCAGATACCTGATACAGTAAATGTTTCTAAAGGTTTTATAGTTTTTTATCTGAAAAAGACTGTTTACTCTACCTGACTGCATGACATCATGCTGCTCATACTTTCTATATGAAAGACAGTTATCTTTGTGTGTGTTGCTTTGACTTACCAGGTTTGGAGGTATAATGGATAATGATGCACGTATTTGTGTGAAGGTATAAAAATATACTTGTAACTTTTAGTGAAAAGAGACATTGCTATCAACTTCATCCAGGATGTGTTATACTGGACTGAAATGACCAGGGTAGATTATGTCTCTCAGAGCTATTATTTATGACCTCTTGCTTGCTCTTCTTTTTTGATCTCTATTTCCAACTCTCACACAGAGAAAACTACTAAACCCAAGCAAATAGACCAAGAAAATCCAAAGGGATCCAGGAGAACAAGATACCAAGTTCAGAGGGTATCAGTGGAGTCTTGCACTCAGGTATCAGTTATTTCTCAGCATTGCCCACATCTGCTCAACATATTGCAAAACAGAGCTTTGTCTGTTGATACTTGATGGAAATTTCCTAAGTATGATTTAAGATCTCTCTTGATAAAACAACTCACAAAAATTAATGAAATGCTGAAGAGAGCTGCTAGCTCCTTAAACAAATCACCCCATCAGCATTTCTTGCCTTCTGTCCAACTGAAACCAAATCCCTAAGCTGGAAACATTGATAACAATAAAAAATTGTTGAGCTTATTTTCACCTGGATAAGACTGCCATTTATCATACTTGTCTGGGCCCACTGTCCAAAAGACCTGTTTCAGAGCTGAAACTGCTATTGCCTGATTATACTGCTGTCACACAACAACAAAGATCCGTGCTGAGCCAGCGGGTAGTAAAATGCCTCAGTCCCTGCCCAGAAAGGTTCTGCAGGCTGTTTACGAGGAGACATGAGGACAATGAAGTAGAAGGGGGGGGGGGGGGGGACTCGGGGGCAGGNTTTTACACAGCAGGCTGTAATCTCAGCTCAGCACCTGCACAGCCAGCAAAAGGAAAGGTTCTTTGAAAAAGACAGCTGAGAAACTATGTACACAGGCTGTCTGTGAGTGAACTTCTGATGCCAAATGCTATTTCCATCAGGGAGCTGCTGCTTGCCAAGATATGTCCCCCAAGCAGCTTTTTCACTAAAAATCTCCTGCTGCTGCTGTAGCACCCAGTGTTTTTATGAGACAGAGCTTCTAAGGTACTTACTCCCATCTAAAGGCGGAATGCTGAGCTAGGGAAGGCTGGTTGGTCTACCTGATTTTGCTGAGATTTTGGCAGGTAAATAAGATGTAGGTCAATTTGACTGAAATGGTCTCAAAGAGTGAGATGAAATTTCAGATGAAAAAATATATAATGTTTGTATTGTTTTATGCTATCTTAAATGCACAAATTATGAAACCTGTGATCAATATTGAACCTCTGCTTTGCTCTACATTTTCTACTAGAAAAGGACCGTTGCGTTGATATGCCTGAAGGAATATCAAACTTGCAAAGAAAAAGGGTTTTTTTAAATTAGCAGCAACAGTACATGTCCACTAAACACTAAATTCAGAACCCAGATACAGAGTGTGTTTATTGTTGATTTTATTTTTAAACATCCAGCTAATATCATATTCTCTGATTTTATACACTTACAATTTAAATTGTGTCTTTACATTGTACACTGGGATAAATTCATAAGGTGAATTCATTTTCATTTGCAATTATTGCAGTCTATAAAGCTGCAAATGCAGAATATGTACATTTTGAGCTACACTTGATATGCTATGTCAATTAATACCACACAAATGTATAGCTTTACAAAACCATTAAATTGCTGGCTCCATATTTCTGCAGCTTCTTTCTCATTATACTCCTTTTGTGACCAGCTATCATTACATCAAGTTTCATGGAAAATAGGGTTAGCATGCTCCTTGGCTAAGAACAAGCTGCCAAAAACTTCTATGACGCAAGAAGCAGCACAATATATGAGGTGATACTTTGTGTTTATATAGGAACTTTGTTTTTTTCCATCTCAAATGAAAATTATGTCTTTTAGTTGTGCTTCCATTTTTGCTTTTGTTAAATAGAGAGGAGTAACCTAAGCCATACATCAGGACAATGTGTGGCCAAAACAGCAAAGGTCTCTTTGGCTGCCAACCTCAACCAAGAGGCAACATTTCCTTCAGTTAATCCTCAATATAACACAAGACAACTCTTACTTCTCTCTTCATAAACTGCAATTTAAAACTCTCCCTTCCTTGTTTCACATGAGTAATAATTAAGCTTAAAACAACAAAATCCCACACGCAATGGGGACACAAGTTTTGAATGCAGTGAAGAGTTTTTGGTGCTCCTGTTTTATGAGCAAGATGTCACTGCTAAAAGCAAGCATCTGCGTGTTCCTCACAGACAAGAGATTCCAGTCTTGTTCTGAGATTACTTCATTGTATGACATCTGGTGTTTTATAGCCATGCAGTTTAGAAATAAATACCCTCTCTGCAATTTTACAACTTTGAAAATACCACCTTAAATTCGCCCATTTATTTATTCTTGTAAGAAGCAAAGTTCTTTATACAACAACTAATTTAAAAATTCCTCCTTTGTTTGCTTTAAGTTTATTTTTTTTTTCTCCTGAAAAGAAGTAATGTTTTCCAGTGAGCCAGAGGGACTTTTGTTGCTACATACACCCTAATAATTAATTTTTCCATTGGGTGCTGTAAAACTGGTCCTCGTGGTAAGATCCCTGCATTTCCTTCCTGCATAAAGTCTTTTTTGTTTGTCTAATTATGTTATGTTTAAACAGAATTATTATTTTGCATTTTTATTGGCCAGCTATTAGCTACTCCATCAAGACTGTATTTCATTAGCTCTAACAAGATAACTGAAATCTGGTAGATCCATTGCTTGTGGAATAAACATTTAAGTCTCTTCCCTCAGCTAATGACACTTCACAGTAAATACACCTAAATATTAGAAGCCTCTTCCTTCAGATCTGGTTTTCACAGACCTGTCCCCTTTAACCATCCAGAGAAGGCTTTTCCTCTCCTGCCTGCTTCTTTTTTTCCCCATATAACTGTGCAGGCTGCAGTGGCGTGACTTGCTGCAGGCTCTGTAACCAAATGCCTTTTAATTCAAAGACCACCCCAAGTGCAGTTGCCACACATAAAAGCTCACATGTATTTTTTCAGTAGAGATAATGGTCACTGGATTAAAGGCAAACAATGCAGAAAGATCAGATTTCACAGAGCACAGTGTGCATCCCTTACTCTCTACTATTCTGCACCCTAAACTGTTTCACAGCACTGTCTCGCTGTCTGCAAATTGGTAGGAATGATCTAAACTGACAAGGTAAAATCTGTGAGTTTTGCCCTCACTCCTACAGTTTCATTCAGCAGAAGCAAAAGATCAGGTTTTTGTGGTTCATGGAGCCCTTTACTCACCATTCCTCTGTGGACCCTTCATAGGATTTGGAGAGGCTGCCCCTCATAAAAAAGAGACAGAAGGCTTAACTCATCCTGAGCACTAGTCTATACTGACTCCATAACATGTAGGAAAATGACTACTTTACTCCACTCTTCCATAATCTCCCAGAGGCTTAAGCGTACTAATTTTTCTATGGTTCTATACTGTTTTCCCATCTGTTTGTGGGTGATACATGTTAATCATTACAAAATGTCCTGCACCTTGGTCAGGCAGGGGCAGCCTGTGCTGACTACCAGATTTTGAGGTGCCTTTTTGTCCATCATTCATCATATAGTAAAAAAACCCAGCAGTTATCTTATGAAGAGGTGATAGGTCCAAGGAAGAGGCATGAACACAGCAAAAGTAACATACTGGTGTGTTGCATGCCACCCACTGGCTGAAGACTAAGAATAGAGGGAGTCAATGCTAGCAGGGGACTGATAGTCCTGTAGTGTCCAGGTCTGTGACACCTGTTAACTTGCTTCTGAACTGTAAAAGCACCTGAACTCACTGGACACCTACTTTCTAATTTGATATAGAGTTTTTGGCAGGTGAGGCTAAGATGTAAGGCTTTGACAAGTATTACTACTTAATGTGACAAACAACATCTGCTGTAGACAGGAGGAAAAGCTGAAGCCCCCTAGTCCTCCCTCACCCAGTCTGAGCCTGAAATACCCACATTTCTGTCTCTGTGTTGGCCCAGAACTACCTGACAAGAGTAGATCAGCATCTTTGTCATGTGTCTGTCCGACAGAGATTGATAAAAAAATTTCTTCACCGAGAGGGTTGTAAAGCATTGGAGCAGGCTGTCCAGGGAAGTGGTTGAGTTACCATTCTCAGCCATTCTTGGGGGTCTTTAAAAGACATATGGATGTGGTGCTTAGGAACATGGCTCAGAGGTGGACTCTGCAGTGATAAGTTACCAGTTGGACTCAGTGATCTTCAAGGTCTTTTATAAACTAAACCGTTCTGTGGTTCTATGATTCTATGGCCAGATGATGTTCCTTTGCCTGGAGCCTCTGGGAGATAGGATACTCCAAATGTGCTCAGCCACTGCAAAGCCCATGGCAAGCAGACAGGGTTCCTCACAAGACCTGGTCTGGACACAGGGGCCCTCAGTTCCTTTGTTTCCTGCTCCTCGCAGCTGCTTCAGAGGGAGAACCACCACTCTCTCTCAGGACAACTTAGTGTTGAACAGAAACAACTCCTGCAGCAGTGATCAAAACCTGCATAATTAAATATTTCACTGCAGTTAATATGCTAGGCTAGGCCTCAGAAAATAGAGCAGTAATTATTTTTATGCTGCTGGATAGTGAATACAGAAGATTTTACCCTTTATATACAAGTGCTTTGATTTCCTCTGAAGCCTCTTTGTTGGCCATATCAAAACATGACTACATGTTTGACTATTTCAAAACTAAGAGAGCTGCTTCTGGTAAAAGCAGAATAAAAGAACCTCTGCTGAACAAACTGAAGGTGAAATAATTTGATTTTTCACAAAGAAATGCAAATTACTTAGATTTTATGTTCTATTAATGATCTCTATTTACATTTTTTACCACTGTTGCTACCACAGGCAGATGGATCAGGGATCTGGCCTGTTGATAAGGGAGCAGGGTAAGGACATGCTGTGCTGTCTTTGTGCTGCTGGGTATGTTCACATTGTGTGCTGCTGACAAGGACACAAGCTCATTCTGTGGAGAGATCTGACTTACCAGCCCAGACTTGGCATTGTGCTTGCACCATGACTCCTGTTGTTTGGTGTAAATTTTGGGCAGAGCATGTTTTTGGCTGCCTGTGCTATACAGTTCAAGTGAACTCAAGGTTTATTTCCCTGAAAATATGAAACTGTGCTGTGACCAAAAAGACAGAGCTCCTAATAAAACATACTTAATTAAATACCTTCCCTGCTTTCTTGACACATAATAGCTATTGTTTGCCTAACACCAACCTATTTAAAAAATAGAGGCTATTTTTTCTGTAGACCCTATCACATCAGTCTTGTTCTTATGTAAAGAAGGACCTACAGCTTCTTCAGATATTAAGCATAATGAAGTCCCTTTGCTTCAAAAACCCACAGGTACCACAGTACCAAGGTTAAACTTTTCTTTGGTTTTTCACTTTCAGGAAAGTACTTACTTGAAAATGAGCATCCTACCATTCTCTATTTATGTCTGAAACACTCATTCATGATGGCTCCATTGACATAGGTCTGGAGAGAAATCTGGTAGTCGGGACTGATCAAGAAGCCAAATTCTGATGAGGTAAACCCACGGTGTGCTCCTTTGAATACACACCTGGAATTAACTGGTTTCAAACAACCATCTCCAGCGCATATGTGCACAGGGAGACTAATAGGCTCAAGGTACACAGGCAGGTACCAAAAAAACAGCCATTCCTGCCCCTTCCCTGTGCCAACATAAACACCAGAGGCTCTGCAGCACCCAGATCACAACCTGATAAGCTGTCAATTAGTCCAAGGGGGAAAAAAAAGGAAGAAGTGGGGGGTTTTTGCTCTCTGTGCTCCTGGAATTGTCTTGCTGTGGGCAGTCCCTGAGCAGAGGCTGCACATCTGGAAGGGCAGAAGCACAACTGACTGCTCTGGCAGCAGGTGGCCACTAGTGTGGGTTAGCAGGGTTTGGTTGTGTGACTGCCCTGCAGCCTCAGAGCAGCATCTGGTGGTAATCTTGGTAGGAGTATAGTGGAATAAATCAAACAGTGTTTCGTCAGGCCTGCTAAAGTAATTTAGAATAGTTTGGGTTGGAAGGAGCCTTTAAAAGCCATCTACTTCAATGCCCCCACAGGGACATCTTTCACTAGTTCAGGTTGCCCAAAGCAGTGGTAGATGATCCACCCCTGGAAACCTTCAAGGCCAAGTTGGATGGAGCTCGGGGCAATCAGAGCTATTCCAGTACACAGTTTCAGTGTTTCAGTATTCTCATTGTAGAAGATTTCTTTCATCTATCTAAATCAACCCTCTTTTAGTTTAAAACCATCACCCACTGTGCTATTGCTACAGGCCCTGCTAAAAAGTTTGTCCTCATCTTTCTTATAAGCTCCCAATCAGTACTGAGGGGTCGCAATGAGGCCTCCCTGGAGTCTTCTCTTCTCCAGTCTGAACAACCCCAGCTCCCACAGCCTTTCCTCACAGGAGAGGTGCTCCAGTCCTCTGACCATTTTCATGATCCTCCTCTGGACTTGTTCCAACAGGTCCATGTCCTTCTTATGCTGGGGTCCCCAGAGCTGGATGCATTGGAGCACCCCAGGTGGGGTCTCACGAGACTGGAGAAGATGGGCAGAATCACCTCCCTCCACCTGCTGGCCGTACTTTTGTGGGTGCTGCCAAGGAAATGATTGGCTTTCTGGGCTGTGAACACCCAGAATTTACTTTTAATCTCAACTAAAAAGACCTCCTTTTTTTATCTCTGAGTCAACCGTGAGATGCTGCTAAATGTATCATTAATATTCTGATGATATTTGAAATATAGTATAAGAAACAGTATGTTTTTCTTAGAATGATTTTACTATAATTAACCCCCTAAAAACTCATTTTCAAGGTCCTGCTGTGATAGTCTCCCATATATCACAGCCTTAACTGAGCTGCAGAACAGAAATGAGAGAAAAACTGTTTTGAACTGTTTTGATTTGATAAGGTACATCTGTTTTTTCCATGGCTGTATTCAAGCAATCTAGAACATCTTCTCTTTAAAAAATGCTGTTCTGCATATTGTTTTGTCTGGTAACTTTATGGTGTGGATTCTCTTTAAATGAATACATTTTAAGTCCTATTGTTCCCCAGAGGAAGAGGAGGCTCAGCAGAGCATTGTTCTCCAGAGCATTCAGCCTGCACAGGCAGGCACAGGCAGAAGGAAAGAGTTCATGCTCCCTGCCCACTGCTGGATTCCAGCTCCCATCCCATCCTCCTCATTTGGCAAGTTCAAGGTGCAAAATAATAGAAAAAATGAAAGTTCTTGTCCCCATCCCTTTGTTGGTCTGAGTATATTTTCAATTCAGAGTAATTTAGCTTACCTACTCTCAGATGCCTTGCACAAAATGCAGTTTTGGAGCTTTCTTTGCAGATATTTTCCTTAAAATCACTGTCTGTTTAAAGTCTGATTCTGATCTGATCTACTGAGATGCAAATTAGTAGCACCCATGAAATTCATGCACATTTTGCTGTAACACCAACATCAAATCAGAAACATAACCTTATACCTGTATGTACAGTCATGTGAACGAAGCCTTTAAATCAGAATCATAATTAACTAAAAAAAATTTAGAATTTGGCTTAATCATCTCCAGAATTTTTCTGACTGTGGATTTGTTCCTGCAGATATGAGACTAGCGAAAGTTCTATTTTACCCACAGTAGAGTTTTCAGAGAGAGGCCCAATGTATAACTGTAATTATTGGTTCTCATTTTCCAACTAAGCCTGCTTATCGTAAATAGAATGGAGAGTATGGGTTTGTTTTCTGCATGAAAAACAATACTGATAACATAAATACGGAAGCTACGTGGATGGGGACAGTAACAATGTTGTCTTGAGTTTTGCAGTTTCTCAGTGTTTCTCTTTGCTGTGATACTTTCTCACACATTCTGCTGTAAACATGGCTATGGTTTCTTGACAACTATCTATGTTTTGTTAACTGTCTCTGTTGTTTGTCATTCCATTCTCCTGGGCGGAGAAATATGATAGACAGATGCTTTGACCAGTGTGATTGAAGAGAGTGTGATTTCTACCTCCAATCCACGATGATTTGTAAGAACATATAAATAAAGGTCAGAAGGTTCTGCTCTCTCTCTTTTGGCCTCTCCTTTTGCTCGCTCTCTGTAATCTCTCATTTAGCTCTCTTTTTAGCTCCTCGGCCTAGTCAGCTACGTGTGTTTGTGTCCATATAGGACAAAGAACATCCACATGTAAGTCCCCGTCCGTGCTACATAACAATGCTGTTTATTTTAAATTATTTTCTATTTTTATTTTGCATAGAGAAAAATTCTTTTAATCTGCCTGAGAGCAAAACAAATCATAATGCCTGAGCAGTAAAAATACTGACTGTTGACCTACACTGCTGTTCTCAGTTTCTAGTGCTATATGTATGCTCACAGTAAGTTTTGCTTGCAGGAAAACTGAAGAGATGCCCAATATATATTCAATACAACTGCTTATTTCTTGACTTTTGCCTGAACATTATGCACACAATGCCCTCTTAAATACTATGTTCTACCACAAAAGAGGGGGTACAGTTTCAGTTATGTATTCAGAAGTAAAATTAAGGAGAAAATGTAAGTAAAGAGCCATTCTGCAAAACAGAGATAAAAGAGTTTACCTCCAGGAGATAGTGAGAGATGATTGATGGTGTCCATTCACCTTCAACTGGATATAACAAAAAATGTTTTCTACAGCATTTTCACCATGTAAGGCCATTTCAGACACATGAATGGCATTTTTACAGACACTAGAGTTTCAGGAGACGAGACTTTGGGATCCTGTTTTCTGTGCAGTGTGGGATACAGTCCTATGCAGTATATGAAACTAAGGGTTCTCTCTAAGATATTAGCAATGTATTCAAGAAAAGCAGATTTTTAGCCTCCCTTTTTCAAATTTGCTCCTTTCAGAACTCTGAGTTTCCTTCTGGACTAAAAGCAGGTTCCACTGTCTTTTACGTGAATTGCTCACATATTTAGATTCCTTTTCTGTTAAAAAACCCCAACATAAATATATATGTAATTTATATAGTGTCTGTCCCCTGTTAAGTGCTTGTTAAGTCCTGTACAAAATATTCAGATTTGAGAACTTCATTTTAAGAAGCCTATGAGTGTGAACTCACAGCAGCAGCATCTGAAAGTGAGTATAGTGTAGAAGTGGAAGCTTTGGAGTTCACTGCAACTACTACCAGAAGCTCTGGGAAAAGCTGTATTTCTTTGCCTGCTTAGTTTCATGACACAGTGAAGCTGGTATATTCAAAGTGGATGCTTTAGACTGAGGGTCTGGGCAGATTTTATATGTGAATTCTTTATTTTTAGAACTATCTGTTTCTAAAAACATCTTAAGATGCATCCCAGTTTTTTTTGCAGAACATAATTGTTGGATTCAACCCTGAATATTCATTTTCTTTAATAATAGACTACATTCCCATTTGTAACATACACACTTTTAAAAACTAGGAAAGTGTCCTTGTTTACCGAAATTGCTTTTACATTTCCAAAAGACTCATTCTTACTGAAAGGCCATAGCTTGCATATAAGGTAGGAAACCTAGGGCAAATTTAGGTGCAAGCTTTCGCCCATATCTTGATTTTTTATATCTTCCCTTATTTCCCATGTTTTTTTTCCCATCTCCTCCACCTGCAGAGGTCAAAAACCATACCAGGCAATGGTTTGGATAAGTACGGGGACAAGGCTCACATCATGACATGAATCTGCAGATCAGTTTAGACACAGCCATAATAAACTGGGAGCCTCCTTGCCTGGCATGCACTTCCCCTAGGTAGTGTGGATGCGTACTGTTGTTCCAATTATTTTAAAAAAGAAAGTAAAAGAGGGAAAGACAGAACTGAAACACTTCATATTTCTCATTTATAATGAGGAGGGAAGAGAAGCTTTAAAAGATAAATTTATTGTGCTTGGACATAGAGGAGAAAAATAATCAAAACTTGGCAGTATCTTTTTTTTTCCCTATAGGAGAACATAAATGTTACTGTACTGGGGGAGTATCAGGTAATGAGAAAACACGTAATTAGAGCTGAGGTGTTGGGACAAGAATAGGTATAGCAGTCCCAGAGCTGTTGTGGGTTTCACTGATCTGTGCTGGTTTTCGGAATCAGTGGTGCTTTGACTACAGAATTATCGGTTATTTGAAAAATACGATACTTAAAATTGTTTTTGCTAGCGAGCTCACAGCTTTTCACCTCTTAGAAGCTCCCTGACACCATCAAGAGAAGCACTAAGTTTGTTTTCATCTGAATGAATATGATTACCTTCCATCTCATGCTGGTGGGGTGCCTTCCAAATGTTTTTTTTTTGCCAGTTGTGTTCATGACATTTTACTTTGACATGAGGGTGGGGATGGAGACCTGAGCAGCAGGGAGAAAGAACCTTTTTTGCATAGCAGAGCTTTTAGTCCCTGATTAAAACATTTGGAAAAAATCTGCAGAGGAATAGCACAGGAGGAGTTCCTTTCCACTTCTCAATTCCCTCAGCAACTCATTTTCATCACACTCCCATATGTTTTTTTCCGTGAGACAGAACAATTGCCAGCCATTGTGTGTAAGGTACTGTGGGATCAGTGGTACTTAGTTATGGTATGTAGGGGTATTAATGGGCATTAAAATACCTGAAATTTGCTGAATGCTCTCAGATTTGCTATCTGTCCTTATCTATATCAACAGTTGGTTTGTGCAATTTTCCGGATGTCATGTCCCAGTAGCTACAGCATATTATATTTTGGATTACAGAACATTTCTTTACCGTTCTGTTTCCTTGCTATCCACCTCCACATGACTCCCAGTTCATTTTATGTGGTTGTTACACAGTAAGCATATACCATAGCCTTCATCTGACCAAGAGAAATGATAATTATCTTCAGTACTGTAACCCACCAAAGAATAGTATTTTGGAGGAGTTAGAATCTTGATCCAATATTTTAAAAGACCCAAATCTTGCAAAAAAAACCTTTAGAGAAAAACTGGACAAGTTGTTTCAGCCTTTGCCTGGCACGTGGTCATTTGCAAATGAGAGAAGAGGCAAAATGAGGAACACTTCTGAAAAGGCTTTGGAAGAACAAAAAGTGGGGGAGAAATTGGAGGCAACATACTGAGCCACTATGTACAGGTGGGGGTAGATGAATTGAAGTAAAAAGATCATAGTAGCAATTTTTAAAGAACAAATGAGAGAGATTTTCTATTCTAAGAAATCTTGACCTGCTAACGGGAAGCCATCTTCTTCCTCAGAGGATTCCCAAGAGTAAGAAGATTGCTGCATTTGGTAAAAAATCGCTCACAAAACTCCATCTGCTCCAGTACTCTACTCTGTAAAACTATCAAAAGATTCCTACTAGATTCATTTTATGTCTCCTACTTCCTGTAACTGAAAGAAAAAGTGAATAACTGATCTTTGTCTACTAGGTCCATGTGACTCAAAGTTTGTAGACATCTCTTAGGGCCTAAATTGTTTCTATGGGAGACCAAAGAGTTCTAGTTTACTTGGTTATTTCAGGAACTTAAACCATTCTCATGCATTTGGTTATCCTTGTTGCCCCTGTTTGAACTTCTGGTAATGGCCTCCTGAAAAATTCTCTTGAAAATTCCACATCTACTCTGTCCAAACCCTGATGTGTGTGCGTGTCTCCCACTTATCCACTTCCCCTAGAACCTCTGGACAAATAATACAAATGCAGGAAGGAAAAACATAGGTGTGAGTATAATTTTGAATTTGCTGTTGGGCGGCTGATTATCAGTGTCTCTAGACAGCTCTTCCTGAGTTCCTCCAGGCACAAGAGCTCAGAGGCAGGTTGAACTCCTGAGTATTGTGTGAGGCAGAAGAAAACTACAACTGTCCCTTGGTCTTTCCAAGAGCTCTGTGGGCATGAGTGCCTCTTCCTCTTTGCTGAGACTCCCCAAATACCTGCTGACCTCCCAAAGGTATCTGGAACACATTTACCTAGAGATGTGTCCACATGGCATACCTGGCCTGCTCTGGCATAGTTTGGAGAAACACGTGCTGTATCAGTTAATACAGGTCTGAGTAGGTCTGAGTCCTCAACTAAAGAGCTACAATTGTATGTGCCTCCTAGTCCTGATCTAAGTTGATGAGAAATGTTTCCATTGCTGTTTTTTGGTTCTTTTTTTCTCTCGTTCTTTTGCCGTAATTATACTTATGCCTTTTTCCCTTTATAGTACAGCTTCTGACACAATAGAAATTACTAGGATTCACAGATGTTTCTTAACACAAAAAGAAGTCAGTTTGTTGGGACACCCCTTTTAATGGTGAACATTAGCAAACTGTTCACCTCCTAACTGGCTTTCTCAAAAAAAAACCTACCAAAATTTTTTCCCTTGAGTGACAGCCAGGTTCAGTAGTAATGGCAATACTTGCTCAACTGTTTCTAATCAATGGCACACAAAATTAAGAAATTAAATGATCCCACCCAGGACACTAAGATGATGACAGATGGACAAGATATATTCATTATTCTGTAGAAACCTTCTTCCCATTTCAAATTAACTTTCCATCATCTTTTATTGTCACAAATAATGCCAGGATAGTAGAAATGGAAAATATTAGTAGAGTGGGGAAAATATTAGTAGAGCGGGAAAAATATTAGCTTGTTTTTCCAGTTTGTGTTACACATGTGGTACACATTCTGGTTTCTGTTTCAAATATTGACCACATTTTCAGCAAGGCTTATAAAAGTATCTTGGCCCCCTACTACAACTGCCTATTGACCAAGAGTTTTTATAATTAACTCTAGCTTCTTTTTTTTTTTTTTTTGAGCAGTGATTTTCTTGCCCAACTTATGGAAGCTGATGAGAAGTTTCATGTGTTTTTTGGACTAGAGTCTATGCAAAAGCTTCTAAAACAGGGATCAACAACAGAGAGTTTGGGCAGGTCTTTCACATGTCACCTTGGGATTATGAAATTCTGAAACAAGAAAATAGTTTTTAAAACTTTGAAAAAAACTGATGAGTTACATAAATGAGCACAGGTACAATATTTGAATTTTTATGTAATTATTGTATTTGAACCAACTCAATTATAGTTGACAGTGTCACTTAAACCTCAAGGATTGTAAAATGTGTATTTTGACATTTCACACATCAACTAGTGGATAACTCATGTAACGATTTATTCAGAAAAAGTTAAGCACCAGCACTGACAATGTGTTATTCATCTCAGTGTCATCTGGAAACAAACTGAATGCTATCCTGAAATTAAAAAAATGCAAGACCATGGAGACCATGCCTGTGCTACGGGCTCCAGACAGAGAGAACAGTGCTGTTGCACAAAACTTACAGCAGGACCCTGGCTTTAAAGAACAGTTTAGTTTTCTGTCCTGCTGCTTTCTGGCACTGTCGGAAGGACCCCTGACTGTGGTAGCCTGTTTGACTTCACAGCGCAGAGAGATACTGGGACCCGAGGAACTGAACAGATATGGTAAAACAGCTGTCAAGTGTTTAACTACTTTCTATCACTAATAGTGACCCAGGGCTGAATGGCTTCATATCACATTACCAGATCCTTGAAGCTTAGGGAATGTTTTTTTTAACCTTCATTTTAGTAGGGGAATTTCTATGCCTGGCTTGGCTGCTCCAATAAAATAAAAAGACTAATACAGCTCTTACTTCCACAGAGAGGTGTGCTTATCTTCACGAATTTGCTGGTCACTTTCAAAGAATTTTATATTGTGTGTTGACACATGCCACTGGCTTCTAAAGCTCCTATATTCGACTGCCTTTTCAATTGCATCATAAACCTATTATGTTAAATACTTACTAAAAACAAAGTCTTTAAACTGGGAAAAGAACATACACTTTGGAGGCAAAGCCTAGCAATTATACCACAGTTCACCTTTTACTGCTACTTAGTTCAATCTTGCCCTTTCTAGCACAAAATTGAACTCTCGTTGAAAAAAAGAGAGGAGAAAAGTCTAGTTTGAAATACACGTGAAAGTTTTAGTTTTCAGGTTCTTGCAGTATAGCTCAGTTCCCTTATTGCTTAAACTTCTTACACATTCCCTAATGCGACCGCACACTGTTCAACTTTTGAAAAACAATTTTAAGTTCCAGTACAACTGTATCCCAAAGGAAAATACAACTCTTCATACATTTCAGAGCACGGTGGAGCCTCAAAAACTTTTATTTCCCCCCTGTATAATCGCAATTTCCTTTTCTACAAGGACACTCAAACTTTTTTCCTTTTTCCCCAATGCAGCATCCTTCCTTTGGCTAGCATAGACTCGCAGCATCTCTTTCAAGAACAACATGCTACAGCTGCCAGCAAACAAGCCCACGACCAGGTCGGTGGCGAGAGGGACGCCCGAACACGCAGACAGAAGCCGGTTCTGGCCAGCGGAGCGGAGGGAGCGCGGCCGCGGAGCTGCGCCCCGGGCGGAGCGGGGCGGCGGGCGGACTTACCCGGCGTAGCGGCCGCGATGGCCGCGGAGCGGTAGCGCAGCCTGGAGGCAGAGCAGACAAAGGGGCAGGAGCCCGCGGTGCGGCATCGTGCGGGGCCGCGCCGTCACCGGCATCGCCGGCACAGCCACCCCCGGCACCGCCACCCCCGGCACCGCCGCCGCGCCCGCCCCAGGTGGCGTCTGGTGCCGTGCACACAAAGCCGGACTGGGACCGGGCCGGGAGGAGCGGGGCTCTCGGAGGTGCCGCT
>VYZT01055112.1:26672-39138 GCA_013400735.1 Pomatostomus ruficeps | reverse complement strand
TGGGGTCCCTCCCATGAGAGACATTTTTGNTATTTGCCATGGGGTCCCTCCCATGAGAGACATTTTTGTGTGAATTTTTATGGCATGGGTTTACTCGTCCACGGGGTGAAGTCTTCTAAGGACAAACTGCTCCAGCATGGAAGCAGGGGGCCTCTCTCTCCAACCAGGTCTCCCACCTGGACTGCAGTTTCTTCTGACATTCACTCGCTCTAGCGTGGTCACCTCCTCCACAAACCGCGGGACTTATATCTCAGTCTCTGTCTCTCACTGGGCTGCACCTGCTATGGCTTCTCTCATTTATGGCTACTGCAGCTTCTTCTGGCATCCATGGCTGTTGTGGCTTCTGGCACCTCCCTGCTTTAATGTTAGTACTTCAGTCACGGACTGCGGGTGGATGTCTGCATCCCCTGTGGATCCCTGCATCCCCGGTGGATCCCATGGACTGCAAGGGGGACACCCTGCCTCACCATGGGCTCACCACGGCCTGCAGAGGAATCTCAGCTCCAGAACCTGGAGCACCTCCTCCCCTTCCTTTTCCACTGACCTTGGTGCCTCCATGTTGTTTTCCCTCACATGTTCTCACATCCTCCTCCTCCTCTAAATAAAGGTAGCTGTGTGTACACTTTGTTTCTATTTTTCATTAAATAGGTCCTCACTGAGGCATAACCAACCTTTCTAATTGGCCCAAACATGGCCAGTGGCATGTCCATCATTTTCAGAGCCAACCGAGATTGGCTCTGCTGGAAATGGTGAAGAATTCCAGAAGCTTCTCACAGGAGCCATCTTTATGGCTCCCTCGCCACTACTAAAACCACAAAAGACTCCTACAGAATGCCTTCATTCAAATGTGCCACACAAGGAACTCTTACTCCTTTTCAAGGGAAGTGTATTTCTTTTTTACTCCCTTCCATGGGGTATCATGGGTTATATTAGAAGCTATCTTTACTCCTACTGGCATATCACTAGACCTCATTTTTGAAACTTCGAGCTCTGTAACACTACAAAAACCCTTTCTGTACTCCTTCCCACAAATCATCCTACATTGAGATATGAACCTTTTATCGTACAGCAAGTTCCTTCCAAGACAAGGATCATGTTTAAATAAATATAACTGGGATTAGCTTTCCCAAAGGGGAAAAAAAAAAAGAAAAAAGCAAAAAAAAGAATGGATGTCACTTTGTTAGACCCATGGGTCACTTTCTCAAGAGAACTATTAGAGAGCTGAAATCTGGAAATTGGCACAAAAAATTTGTTTTATTTGTGACATAATTTTACAGTATGGAGCACTCCTTATATAAAGGGAATGGAAAGGCAAGACAGATGTTATGCTTGTATTATTTTATTTAAATAGCCATAACATTAAAGCTTTTATTCCAAATTTCTCATTTTACTAAAACCAGTATTGTACTCTAGCTCATGTATTATCTAAGTGGTGGGTAATGCAAATACACCAGGCATACAATTAGATGATAACATCTCTTGAGGCACCTCTTTGACCTTTGTCTCATTTCTGTAATTTATAGTAGGCAGTTTAATAAAGATGCCTAAAATACTGTGTGTTATTGCTAAGCATGACTTTCACAAGAATATATAATTTCTGCTTTCTGTCAGTTTTGAAAAAAATATATATTTATGCAAATTGCTTTGTGCTTGGATTATTCAGTTTGTCTAATGCTAAGATTCTCACTCTTCTCATACATGTCATGACAAAGTAATACAAAAACGTGACGTGATGAAAGCACAGGAAAGGTTCCTCTTAAAGCAGATTTAAAAACTTTTAAAAAACCATCTTTAGCAAATTAGTTATCATAGAATTATTTTCTGTTTTTTTAAAAGTATAGTTACCTCTTTTTCGGGTAGGTGTTGAGAAACTGCAGTGTGCCCCTGCTGGAAGTAAAATGGGGTGGAGATTTAAGGCACAGCCCTCAAAGGAACAAAGCAGAAAAATAGTTTGGCCAATAATTCTGGGTTTATTGTTTATTTTTTCATAACTTAATCTCTTTCCATAATAGCACATTCACCAAGTGAATGATTTCTGCCTGGATGGACAGAGAAAGAGAAGTCTCAGAGACCACTGAGGTCCTCCATACTCTGTGACAGTAGATGCCCAGGCAGAAGTTCAATAACATGTATTGACAGAGAAAAAAAAGGATCTGAAGTCAAAGACTGTTTTCTTCTCTGTGCTTTTGTCATAAGCCTTGACAGATAATTCCTTCTCACTATATGGGAAGGAACCATATTGATTTCTGATTTTTTTATTGGCTTCTTATTAATGAAAAAACCCAAATTTTGTGTAATGAAAACTTAACAGTGTGATTTCCAAAAGGTGAAAATGCACAAGCTACAGTAACATTATCTTTTGCTGTCCCCTTTGGTGAATAGTTAAGTGTCTGACTATTACTAACCTTCAAACTTGGCCCTGGGAACATTCAAAATGCTGCAGTACTGAACAGTCCAGAAATCAGAATTCTAGCTCTATACAGTGCTGTCAGACTTCTGAAAGCATTGATTTCTGATCTAGCCAGGGAAAAGAAATGTGTATGCATTTGACCAGGCCCAGATGAATTATCTCACTTAACTTTCCCAGCCCCAAGATCAAAAATGAAAAGTTGTCTTCTCTTACCATATATGAAGAAAAAAACCCTGAAAAATAAACATAAGGAAAACAAAATTTGTTTGCAGAGGTATTCCAAGACCAAAAGAGAAGTTGCATTGTTCAAATAAACCCTTTGCTGAGCACTAACTACAGATGATGTACAGTATGCCACTCCTTCCTTTAATAACAATGAATTTATGACAGTGAAATTTTTCAGTGAAATCTGATTATAAAATACTTACTCATAATTACTTCAGTGCAAAATTGTATAAAAAAATAAAAGTTTGTAAAATCTGTTTTAAACACAATATACTCAGATACATTAAAAAAAAAAAAAAAAAGAAGTTTGAAGAATGAAAGCATCATCTCTTTCTAAGTTTGTGAATTAGCCTGCATACAGTATGACTGATTGTTTAAAGCACACCAGAGTTCAAACAAAAATACCTCAAACCTTTTATTTTTGACCCTTGCACTTTGGGACTGACCTGAACAGTTCAAGTTTTGTTTCTTCTGCTGGTCATATCCTATATCTGCTATCTGCTATTCAACTTCAATTTCTCTGCTTTCACTAAATTAAGTTTAGCAGTGATCTAGGATAAATTTCTATACCTACCAATAATATTAGATATTAGATATGACATCAAGTGCAGTCAGGTTTCATTAAGACCAATCCAACTTTCTCTATTCTACCTGCTGTAAAATCCTTGTAATCCTAGTGCAGGAGTATTGACCCATGAAGAACCTGCAAATTAATGAAATATCTCCCACTTATATAAGATTTATTTTACAGATTCTTAGTTAATATGTACAGTGAAGGTTTTGATCGCAAGCTAGTAGCAGTAAAAAGACACTAGTCTAGAGGAGTTATTAAAGAATAACACATCTTTCTTTGAAGTAAATCATATTTTGGAACTTTGCCTGCATGACAAATCAGAATTCAACTTGAAAGAGAAACACAGCTCTGCAGTGTTGAATATCCAATCTGCTTGCATGCAATTTCATAGAATCGTAGAAAGGTTTGGGTTGCAAGGGACCTAAAAAGATCATCTAATTCCAACCCTTCTGCCTGGCCACCTGGTAGACCAGTTTAATCAGAGCCCCATCCCGCCTGGCCTTGAACACCTCTAGGCATGGGAAATCCACAACCTCTGGGCAACCTCTTCCAGTGTCTCATCACCCTCACAGTGAAGAATTTCTTCCTAATAGCCAATTTTCAGTTTAAAACTGTTCCCCCCTTTTCATTTTTATTCACTGCAAAATTTATAAAAACATTTTCACATACAGAAGACTTGCAAGTAAAATAGAGGTGCTCAAAACCTTTTCCTGATAGATTACTAGCAGATTAATTTCTCTTTTTAAAATAACCACTGATCAATTTTAAACTGTCAGTGAGACAACTATCACCTCATGAACAGCCGTAATAATTTTAAAATCATCATATTTTAAACTTTCATATCTCTTTACTTGCCTGCCTGGCCACAGTATGCTTTTTGACATAATTGGTGCTCTGAAAATAGTTATGAAATATTTTATTTTATGGAAAGCTTCTACTCTGAAGTGCCAGTCTTTTGTCAAATTTACATGAGGTATATCCTTTCAGAGCTGATAAAACCTTGCTGTGAGGCTGTCCATCTCTGTGTGATGTTTCCAACACAGAAGACTATACTTACACAAAGAACCAATACATCTTTTTCTTCCTGCCCTAACATTTTGACATTAGTCCTGACTTATGCTGCTCAACTGTCATCACATTCTGCTTCACAGACAATCTCCATTCAGCACTTTCAAAGCAAGGTTTTTCATTGCGTTTTCAGAAATGTTACAAAATATTCTTATATGAAGAAAATTATTATAAAAGATAAAAAAAATTTCTAACATGGAGACAGACTACTGAATCATGACCTGAAAATCAAGCATGGCATATACCCACCAATGAACAACTGCTTTGTATTATGAGCTGGCATACAGAGTCAAGGGTTTATATTTTCTCCTTCCCTTCTTCTTTCAGTAAGAATTACACCACAGAAATCCACCTTTCAGTGTGCCCAGAAGAGCTGGCTCAGATGAACAAGTGTTCAGACTGTTCACTGCATTTGGCTTCTCCTCAGATTGTGTTGTGATGATGTATGAACATGAGAGCTATTACTGTTGGAAGCATTTTTCTCCCTTCTCAGAGAGGTTAGACTGTCCCTCACAGTACTGGCAAACTTCAGCTCCGGTTAGGCTTTGGCCACACAGATTTCCTCCCTTGTAGAAGCAAACAGCTGAATCTCTCTTGTCCTCCCTTGTCAATAATACTTCTAAAACAAAGAAAAAATATGCAAAATTAAGTGATTGAAAGTCACAAAAGCTAGAAGAAATATATTTTCCCTAAGTGTAAATAAATGTTATTGCATGCAGTGAATTACTCTCTCTCTCTACTGTTATTCACCCCATTAACCATTTATTATTTAATTTAGTCCCTTATGATTTATAATATAAAATAAGGAACCATCTGTGTAGGATATTCTTTTCTATTAAACTTAATTTTAAATATGAGTGTTTCTTTAAAATGCAGCATCTTACAAAATTTTATTCTAGAGCAACTCTGGAGTGCCTAGCGTAGGATTAGAGTCAGTGGGAGAAATTAGTTATAATGCTAATTCAGCTGATGTTAGAAGGACATTTCAGTGTAGGAGGATCTGTGGTAGGGCAGAGAACGACCGTGTGTCTGGATCTGTGCAACAGACACCAAGATCCTATAAGATCATAAAGCAGTAAGACAAGTGAAGACTGGTGTCCTTTTGATTAACAGAGGGTAGACTCACCCAAAGAGCTGTATCAAAGATCACTCAGGGACAACCAGGCTTTGTTTCACTGACTTTAAAAAGGATTTGCATTTGCATCAGCAAACACTATTACTTGGCCTTCTAATTATAAAGCCTATTTTCAGTTTACACAATGGGATTACCGCTTGCTAGTGAAAGGTCAGTTTCTGTCCTTTGGAAGAGAAATTGGAACCTATTTGAAAAAGTTGGATGTATTTCATTGTATCAATAGTATCATGACATCTAATATTTTATCAAGCAAATGACATATTAAAACTTCAAAACTGTTAGGCATCCAGCAAAAGAAACGTAGTTTTTGTTAATTCTGTGTGCAACATGGAGCTCTCATAATTCTACTAGGGAAACAGGGCTGCTATGCAATAAATCTCTCAGAAAGTTTTCGGAGTAGTCTACTTATGACAGTTAAAATAGTCTGCAATGACTTCAGTACTATTTGTTTGGCTTTATACTGCAGAGGCAAATGAATCATAAGATGCCTCTGGTTCTGATTTTGCAAGTTAAGAGAAGTAAATTGCTTCCTTTCTCTTTTCCTAGAACTGTAAAAATTTTGTGCTCAAAAATACATATAACTAATCTTTATTTTAGTGGTGTTTTTTCTGTTTGTTTGTTTTGAAGTTGGTTGATTAAAAAACATTAGAGACAAGTGAAACTGTGATGTGAAAATTGCATTATATGGGCATGTGGAATAATAAGTTTTGTTTAATTGGGAAATAACTATTATCTGAGACATTGAGCAAAATACTATTTTTATAGAGTGGGCTGAAGAAGAAAAAATGTAAAAAACTCATAAACTATAGATTTTTGCAGTTACTACAGGATGCTTTAGTGGTTATATGTGGTTAGTAGTTAAATGCTATAATGTACATGCTCTTACACTGTCATTATCTCACAAAACCACATATTTATTTTACTTGCATATGTGTATAAGATGGAAACTTAGAAAAATATAGTCAGTAGTGTTCTTTATGTCAGATAAATATTTGCTTATTTACATTATATTTTCATTTATCTATGTTGCTCAAATAAAATACCATTAGTACCTAACTAGGTTTTCAAAATGTTCCTTGAAGACAGCATGTTTCAAGTTCCTTCAGATTATCTTCATGGGTTTGAAAAATTTCTAGTCCTTGGTGGCTGGAGATTCCTCTTTGATGTGCAGAGAACCTTACGAACCCATGAGAGTCAGAAACACATTGGCATGAATCAGACTCGCAGAGCAGTGCCATAACCCAGCAGCCTCCTACATGAGCTACAGGCAGAAAAAATCTACATTTGGAAAGTTCTGACAGGGTTTAGAAATCCACAGCATATACACATCAGTCCCATAAGGTGTAAGCCACTTCTCCAAAAAGAAGATAGAGTTTGGGTAAACACTCAGTTGGTACTCACTGGGTATGGATTTAATATACTCTACCACCCTCTATAAAATCCTGTACCATGGATTTTTGTGTTAACATGTACAGTAGTTGTTTGATATACGATTATTTGGTCTTTTCATCAAGTATGTGTCTAAGCTTAGTAAATGCTTTTAAAAGTCCTCATTTGGGAAAGAATGGATTTAAGCATTTCTTAGATATTTTAATATTAAGATGAGGACATGAGCTACCTGACTCTGTGAAAAGCAGTGTAAGATGAAGACCAAGCTGGAAGTCTGCCATGGTAATATTCAGTAGCTTAGTGTTTAAAATGCATATTGAGTATTTGTCACTTAGATTCACTTTATGCTTTTCCAGAGTTTGAACCTCAATCTTCCCAAGCACAGAGGAGCTTCCTAAACACCAGAATAGATTATAAGTGGACTCTCAGGGCTCTAGAGGTTCCCATTACCTCTTCCACTTCCTTAAATAACAAAATACAAATTGAAGCAAGGCCTTTAATCAATGACTTTTACTGCACAAGGGAATGCTCTCTTTGTTGAATTCTAGAGTCAGTCTTTTATGCTTAGTAAAGATTGATCTGAAAATTGAAAAGAACAGAGGCATGAACATGTATCTCTCATATATTCTGTGAATGCCAGATATAGCTAAGCTTCTGGGTATTCCAGGATGCTTTTCACTCTGATTATATCAGTATTTAAGAAGTTATTTCAGTAAAAATCTTTCCCAATTGGTATGTTCTTACTTTTTTTTTTTTTTACTTTGATAAAAAGATATCTTATAACAAAGAAAATTATTTTAAAACCCCAGTAAAAACAGGTGAACTGTGAGTGGAAAGCTGAGGCCTATGATGCAAAATGACACTTTTTTTCTTCTAGATGGAAACTGTTATATCCTTAGGAATATTTTCTACAGAAAAATTAACCTCAGGTTTTTATGAACAGCTCCTTACATGATGACAGCCCTACCTGCTACAGTTTATATCCTGAGAGTTTTAAGATTCATTTACTTCAAACTATTTTTTTTTTATTTTATCTTTTCAAACTTGGACCTTTATTGCCACAACAAGTTTATAAAGCAAGTTCATAATCATCTAAAACCTGACTTGGAGGAACAGTCCTGAAGAAACAAAAAAACATATCTTGTGATCTTTTGGATTGTTACTCTTCATGAGCATTGGTATTATTGCCAAACACACAGCTTACCAAATAATAAGAAATCTGGATTGCTACTGATAGAATTGAAGACCTACAGCACAGCTGTAGAAGGCAATCTCTGCATTTGAACAGTGCAAAAAAGGAAAAAAAAAATAGTTATACTACCCTTTTAACAGCAAGTTTTTCCTTTAACCCATGCACTCTTGAAGAGCTATCAACTGGTTGTTTCAGGCCTTTTGTTGAGAGGTACTTTTAAAGATCATCTAGTTCCAATGCTTCTGCCTCAGGGTTTTGGTGGTAGTGGAGAAAGGAGATAGGAAAGAAGGAAGAATAACTGAGGGAGATTTTGTAAGCTCTACCAGAGTCGGTTCCCAGTAAAAGTCACTGATGGTCATTTGTGCTCCCAATCAACTCCATAGCCATGTGGTGGATGTAAGCTCAGCTATCTCACAGTAACTGCAACAATAATTTGGTGCACAAATCTTTGCAAAGAGATTATTCAAAGAAAAAGCAGTGGAAAATATCATTACAAACATAGCAGTGTACACAGGCAGACCTTTCTTTTCTCCTGTAATCTCTGTATGGAAGAATTGGTGTTGTCTTCCAAACAGACAGAGATTTCTGTTTTGAGACCTTTGAACATTTACACAGCCCATAGGTAAATTTCAGAATTGTCACCATCACTGTGTGTATTCAGATTTCAAAATTTTGCAAACTCCCCTTAGGACAAGGTTTTCACTCAAAGGTCAAGCAATGTTTTAAATTACTAAGCACAAGAGAGCTGGTGCTATTTTTTTAGTCTGAACCATGTATTTTTAGAGGTTAAAGTAATAGCAGCAGCTGATATTTGTTTTTGCTGTGTTAGTGAGCGCTCATCAATAGCGTAATGGCCATATCTGATTGTACAAAAACCCAGGTGTTTTGGCCAAGTACCATGCAGTATATCTGCTGGTGTAGAGTTTACTTTTAGAATTCTTTAACTCAGCTATATTCGTGGCCTGGATGCAATCTTGTCCATATCATTCTTTATTAACTCTAGGAATACTTTGGTGGTGACTGTGTGTTTTATTCGGGTTTCTGTTGTTGCCAGTTATAGGAAAGCTACAAATGTAACCAGACAGACTTTAATCTTTATTGCTACTATCATCAATATACTGCGATTCTTTTAACTTCTCTGCTTTCACTGTATCAGATTTTCTGATCCTCTTTATGCCTTCAATATTCCCTTCTGCTCTACTCTGTTGGCAGGAATAAAGTGATTGTGAATTGCAGAGGAGAGACACAACCGAGCCACTTTCATTTTCTTCTTAAGTCTATGTATCTTCCATAACCTAAAATTTGACAGTTTCTCCCCTGTACTTATTTATTCTCTTTCTTTTCTTGGTTCCAATGCTGTTTGGTGTCAGTCATCTATGGGAAATGCAAGTGGATAAAAAAAAAGTGAAAGTACTATCAGAGTTTAAAATCCTGCAGAGATTTGCCTTTGCATATGGTTCTACTGGTTAATAATGAGCATAAACATAAGAAACTCTCCCATTTTAAAAAGTTGTATTTTCAAATCTCTGAGCTTAGGCAGAGTCAAGAAGAATTTTCAGTTTCAGAGGGCCTTCTTGCTTTTTCCTTTGAAGAAGTAATGGAGATTGAAACAGTTGGATAAAAGCAAATCTGATTAAACAGTACAAGAAATGGATGAACCTCCTTGATTCTGCTGCCCACAGAATCAGAACACAAAGTTTATTCTCACTCACTTTCTGCTTCCCAGAAGTTCCCTGACAGAAGACAAAGAATGGAGAATGAAGAAATCCTGCATCAGTTGTTCTCAAAAGACTTTTGGAAGAAACAGCCCTTCCCTGCTGCCATCTACCAAAGCTTTCAGAAATTCAATTTGCATTCTATACTGACAGCTAAAAAACACAAGCACAGAAATATCTGGTCCGCACAGATCCCATATAGCAGTAAGGATAAGAGCTTTTCCGAAACCCCTTCCTCCTCTGAGAGAGGTTCTCAAAGGTGTTAAATGGGAAGAAAGGAAGCAGAAAGGTTCAGGCTCGGGGAAAATGAGAGAGCCAGACGCATGATCTAAAATTTCTCTGCTTAAGTTCTCTTTCTCTAGAGGAGATTACAAAAATGTAAACAAATGAATAATAAAATTTCAATTTTTTTTGTTCATCCTCATGGAAGGCCGTAGGGAGATAATCCTCAGGACTTAGTTCTACCCATTTATACATAAGGGAAGTAAAATTAATTAAAAAGACATGAGGAAAAAAATATATTTTAATCCTTCCAGATGTACCTTTATGGTATTCCCCTGTAGGACAGGAGGGCCAGCAGCTCAAATAGAGTTTAAGAATCAAATATTAAAACAGTAACTGTCAAAAATGTAAGCCTCTTTCAGACAAGAATAAAATTTTAAAAGTATGCCTAGGAACTATCAGTATGTCTGATGCAAGCCAGCTTAGTAATTTAAAAGTTTTCTTGACCTTTGAGTGAAGACCCTTTTCTAATGGAGTGTGCAAAATTTTGAAATCTGAATACACACAGTGATGGTGACAATTCTGAAATTTACCTATGGGCTGTGTAAATGTTCAAAGGTCCCAAAACAGAAATCTGTCTGCTTAGCAGACAGCGCAAATTCTAAATTACCCACATGTAAGGAGCACGTAGTAGAAACATAGGCTTTGTCTTGCTAAAATTAGGAGACTGAAGTGTCAGAATTATGCTCTAGGTGACCCCTGTGTACACTTTGGTGGAGGTTTTATCATCACAGATCTGTGGACTCCAGTCTGAAAACAAATAAAATAGAGTTACATGAAGTTGACTTTCTTGAGTAATTCAGTCCACAAATTCAACCTGCTTTGGAGATAGAGATTGGCACTAAGCTAAGAAAGATTTTGTTATGTCATTGCACAGTTGAATTTCCCCTATGCTTCATTAGAAGCTATCGTAACTTACTCCCCTCAAACTATTTTGCATCAAAACTGGGTAGAAATATTTTGGCTTTAGAGGTCACGTGCCTGGAAATACGTCCCAAAATATGCCCTCCCTACTTGTGACTGATAGATCTTGTCTGACTGTGCTACACTGGCTGAAACCTCCCAGAATAACAGTTCTCTGGACTTTATAATTTCAAAGTAGGAGAAATTTCAGGTAAGCAAAGATTTTTCTCGACGATGATTGACATTCATTGTCGTTTAGTAATGCAAAACCATAGATGGGAACATAAAACCCTCAGAATGCAAATTCCCTTGAAATGACAAGGCTTACTGATTCACTATCTTTTCTTTATAGAGAGGATTTTGAAATGAAAGCTATAACCTCAGGCTTCAAAACAGGCACACTAACTGTGTTTACAGTAAAGTTCCATATACCAAACAGACGATTTAAAATAAATCTTTCTGTTCAGTGTTATTCATACTTTAAAATTTACTTACATGACAGCAGTAAATTACATTGTAGTGAAAATAACTATTATAAGTTCTCTTGGATAGATATCTAAATTTTAGTCAACTTTGATTGATTTCAAAATCTTCTTTATTTAAAAAGTCCTGCTATATTCCACGTTTATATATTTGCAACTACTTTTGAAATGGAAATTAGCTAGAAAGCCAAAACAATTCAAGACATGACAAGTCTTTTCCTGTGGTTGTCTATGTGTACTCCCGTAAGTCCTTGACAAAATGAAGCTACTTTGAAATGTAATTCTGATTGCTTTAGAAAAGTCCTCTGTGATGGCTTCTAAAATCAACTGTGCTGATTTTTCTCTGCTGTATTTTACATTTTCATTGCTTATTCACTTGATGCACATATAGGGTCCAAGTGTCTCTGTCATGGTATTTCAGTGCTGGCCCAACTGCAGTAAAATTACATCTGTTACAGTGCCAATGCTTAGTGATGATTTGTTTTTCACACAGCTTTTTCTAATGCATTTATAGGTTTTATTAGAATTCTGCATGAAAATTTATAATACTGATGTTTGCTGGCTTAATTTTATTTTTAAACCTTTTGTAGCCATCGGTAATAAGAAAACATGCTTTTGTTCCAATTTCATAAATATCTTATCATGCATTTCTTGTTTTTAATTCCTAATTGTAATTCTTCAGATGTCTTTATTAAAACACGAGCCAAAGAACTCATGATAATTTCTTTGGAGCTGCAACAAGTCATTGACTAGTCTACAAAGAAGTGTATGGCTGCCCACTGCTGGATGGAATGATGTTACAAGGCATTTCCTTGTGCTGCACTATGATATTCACATCATTTTCAATGTGGCTCTTGATCTGAGAATGCAGACCTCCATTCTCCTTCAAACACCCTGTAGAATAAAATTGTGAGGTATCTCTGTAATGCTGAGGTCTTTTACTTGTATGTATACTATATAAAGCAGTTATAATCTGCCAACTTTTTACATGTAACATTTAATATTTTCCTTCTTGTCTTAATAATTATTCTTAGTCACTGGAAACTTGTCCAGTTTGCTCAAATATGCTAAGCTCTTTATTATATATATAT